>WBZZ01004911.1:5000-30000 GCA_019918135.1 Paulinella micropora
TCATTGTGTGGACAATCGGCAAAAGTGCTCCCTTTTTTTTCCAAAATTGGTAGCACCGGCTCAGCCATAACGATATTGTTTTTTTGCTTTCAGTGTGTCCTTAAAAAAACAAGGACGGGCTAGAAGCGATATTATGGCAAAATAGGCCTTCGTATCAACGGGGGTGGTAATCTTAGTGCAATACGTTATTAAAACAAGGACGGGTAGAAAGGTGGAGAGTAAGATGACTTATAGTGAAATAAGGCTTGCTAGGTGTCCTTATTTTTTTCAATAAGTCCTTTTTTTTTTCTTTTTTTTTTAAGATGCTCAGTTTATTGATTCATTTTTTTCTCTAAAACGTGAAAAAGTTTTGAAAATGTCAAAAAAAATCAATTTTTTCAATGTTTTGGAGGCCAAGTTTTCAATGGGTTTATTACCCGCGATGAATAGGAGAGCGTATTTTGCTGTTTTTGTAAATCAAGGGTACTTATGGAAACAAGGATCCGCCAACTCACAAGGACTCAAGCAATAGGTGTAGGGGTATTATTTCGTTAAAACGTCTTCATTTAAACTATCGGTGGATGTACTCCCCTGTTCTCAAATATAACATTACCCCCCTTGGCCAAATGGTATTATGGACAATAAAGGGGGGGGGGGGGGGGTCGGCCAACTTTCCCAAAAACAGGGGACGTCCCCAAGGACATAGTTAAACTCAGTCAAATTGGGTTAAATCCTCTTTTATATACCCTATTTTTATAATAATAATGTTAATAATAATAATAAGGAAGTAAGGATGGGGCGTGTGGTAATATGGGCAGAGTTAGAATTACAATAAAATACCGCTTCTAGGGTGTCCTTAAAATTATAGGGGACTTTAAAATAAAAAAAAGGACTTTAAGGACGGGGCAAAAAGCAGTTGAAGGTGATTTGTGCTCTGAGACAAACGTGGTGGCAAACAATACGGGAAGCGTCGGCGAAGCGGAATTGACGGGGAGTTAATTTTAATTTATATAAAAAAATATAGACTTGTCTTATATACACTACGATGTGGAGCGAAGATGACAAGAAGTTTGTTAGGCAGTTAAGAGTTGCTACTACTGAAAGTAAAATTTATGAAGTCGTGTCCAACTTCTACGATAGCGAATTAAAACCAAGTATAGCCGCTTTCATAATGCTATTATATCTTTATTTAGCACACCAACTAGTGATAAAGAGATGCTTGAGGCTCTAAAGGTAATATGTCCAAAATATGCTATTGTGTATCCAAATTTGAATAGTAGGAGACAAAAACTTTCTGAGGTGAGAAAGAAAGCGATAGAGCCTTACCAAAGCGAAAAAAGATATGAAATGAGCAAACTTGATAAGTATTTTAATCTAAATGAAGACGAGCGGATTGATATCGTTGAGGGATATAAGAAAGTAATGACCCTTATCTTGAACTGCTTGCTTTGATGATAGCAATTGGAGCAAGGCCTGTGGAAATATTTGACAAAAACACGTATGAATTTATACCAGATAAACCTTCTTGGTTGCGAGTGAATAACCTAGCAAAAAAGAGAGAAGGACAAAAAAAGAATTGGACTGAGAGGCCTGTTGTCCTTTTTACTCCCCAGTTTGTAATAGAACAAGTAAATTCAATACGAAACCATTTCAAAAAGAAAAAAGCGGTTATCATTAACAGCGAAGGTGTGCTTGATAAGCAAAAGAACAATGAACTAAACAAAAGAATTATTAAAATCTTCCCTTGGCTATCAGAATACACGCAGAAAAGCAGTATGTTGCGAAAACTATATGCTAGTTTGTCGTATAGTAATTTCGCCAATCCGAAATTAGAGAATTTTAATACGTGGGTAAGCAATGTATTGGGGCACGGCGATATGCTCACCAGTTTTAGTTATAGTTGGGTTAATGTGGCCGACCCTGAAGAAAATAAGGCAGAAGGAATTAAAACAGAATTAGAGGAGTTGAGACGCAAAATAGATTTATATTTAAATTTAAATAATACTAATGAAATTAAAAGCGAAAATGGAGACGAAGAATGTAGTTATATACCATTAGGTAAAAGCGCTAGTAGAGAGGATAAGTATAAATTGCTTAAGCAGATTTACAATGATAACCCGAATATTACAAATACTAAATTACGAAAATTAAGCGGGATTGGAGCCGTTATTGTCAATACTTTTATTAAAGAGAAGAGGGGCGAAGCGACAAAGAACGAAGCGAAAAAAGAAGAGGAAACAAAAGCACCATTAAGAAGAAGCACGAGAAATAAAAAGAAAGTCAATACTTAACAACGACTAAAGGCGGTTCTCCATATTTTGCTCTAAGATAGACTCTCTTCTATAGCAATTAATGGAACAGATCGTGAAAAACTGAGCACCATCTACATTATCAATATCAACTGCTATAATAGGAGGGTGCGACTGAAATGTGCGAGACAAACCGCATATAGTAGAAAATTCCTTTTTATAATCCTGCTGGGACATCTCTGAATAAATAAATGTCCTTATGTGTCCAACTATATCGCTTGGCAATTCACGTATTATTATTGACATGTTTTATATAAAATATAAAAACCTTTTATATTATGATATAAAATGAATTTGTTTGGTCAAAGCACTGATACGTCGTCATCAACAAAAAGCAACATAATAAAAGACTCACTACCAACAACGGCCTTTGGAGAGTTGCGAACTGCAACTCTATCGCCAGTATTACAAAATGTATTCACATATGGTATTAATACACGATTCTTTGACAAAACAGAAACCAACGGCGGGGTGGTATCATCTGCTAATTCAATGGCGGTTTTGACTACATCGGCCTCGGGTAATTCAACCGCGCAGATTACGACTATTGAAAGAGCAAAATATAGAAGTGGTATGGGTTTAGTTGCTAGATTCTCCGCATGGTTTCCATCATCTATCGCCGCAGATAGTTTCAATTGCGATATTGGCATAGGCACACCAGCAGACAATTTATGTTTTAGACAATCAAGTTTGGGAATGTCTGTTGTAAGAACGGCGGGAAGCGTAGAAAATGTAGTAAAACAATATGCGTGGAATGTTGATAAATGTAATAGCACGGGAAACTTCCCCACGATTGATTTTACTAAATTGAACGTGTTTGAAATAGTTGTTCAGTATCTGGGTAGCGGTCAAATTACATTCAAAATTGAAAATCCACGCACTGGACGAATGGAAGTAATTCACTCAATTCAATACGCGAGCACTGCTACTACTCCATCATTGGATCAGGCGGCGTTTGCTATTTATGCGAAGGCGTATTCGTCAAGCCTCCAATCCGTTGTAATGAAAACAGCGAGTATGTTTTTGGCAGTTGAAGGAGTTATTGATAGGACTATTGCTATAACCAATTCGTATGATTGGGTTAAAACTATAGGAGCAACTGAGAATGCTATATTTACCATTAGAAACCGCGCCACATTCAACAGCAAAACGAATTGCAACATAATCTACTTTGAGAATTTGTGTATCAGCAATTCAGATACTAAAACGTGTATCGCGAGAATTATTCTTAATACCACATTGGGAGGAACACCTTCTTATTCAAATTACGATACAAACACATCGTTAGCAGAGGTTGATACAGCGGGGACAGCAAGAACGGGTGGAAGCGTGATATTTACTTATGTATTGTCTGCTGGCTCATCCATATATATTGATTTGTCCCAATATAACATCAAGATAATTTACTATATCCGCACAAAATACGAGCGGTGGAACGGCGAGCATTTACGCTTCATTGAACTGGATTGAAGATCAGATTTAAACAAAAAAAGAAGGGTTTATTTATACATAAAATATTATATCATAGAATATTGTATTTGCGCATCAACTTTCCTTTCTATCTCTATGGCCATTTTTTTTATATATTCAAAACCCTTGTCCTTGATTAATTTTTCTGTTATAGGCGCGTGATTTCTCTTCAAATATATGTAAAACTGATCAATATTGGCACCGCAGGGGATTTGCTCTTTATGTTGTTCTCGTCGCCGTGAGTTGATAGTTTTGATTAACATAAATAATACGTCTAAATTTTCTATGAATGATGTCATTATATTAATGTATTCTTTACATTCCAAATGTGGCTAAACCAATTGGATTCCTTTTATAATAATTTATTAAAGCATTTTTTCTTAATGTGTCTTTGTTGGTTTCACGATATTGAGCAATTCTATCTTTATTGTTTTGATAATGTTCGTTTCTTTGTTGCTTTATTCTATCTTTATTTGCTTCACGATATTGTTTTATCTTGTCTTTATTGTCCTCATAATATTGTTTTATCTTGTCTTTATTTGCTTCTCTGTATTCTTTCATTTTTTGCGTTATTTCGTTTTTGTGTTCTAATTGGTATTGTTTCTTTCTTTGAGTCACATATTCTTTATTTTCTTCACACCATTCTTTGCTGGTTCTACCTGCTATTTTTTTTTGGCGCAATTTTCTGTAGATCTAATTACTTCGCCTTCTCGTTTAAGTAATTGCATTTTATTGTCGCACGGATATTCTTCAATCAATTCAACGCACGCATCATCATATTTAACTATTTCATAAGAAGATACATAACAATATTTTCCATTCATCCAACTTTTGTAATCTTTTTTGTGTGAAAATAATCGCTTATACAATGGTTGAGTAGTTGAACCAATGTAGATTTGATCAGTTTGATGTGACCTAATACTATATATTTTTCCTTGCTTGTAGTCTGGCATTATCGTTTTTTATCTTTACATATATGTTATCATACCTTTAAGATATAATGAAAAAATAAATGTGTTTGTTGCTTGTTTTATTACGCATGATACGCCTTCAAGAGAATACTAACCTCAAAGTTCAAAGGAACCTCCAAAACTTCACCTTGCGCATTTCTAATGACGATGTCAATGGATCGTAAGGATTTGGTACTATTAAACGGGACGTAATCTGCGATGTCGTTTGACGATTCAAAGTAGCACTGGACTCCATAGGGTTTATCTAAATTACATTTACCAACGACAGAGAAATTACCATTTGCTTCAACTAAACCAGACTGATTTAAAGCACGGCTATGGACATAAACGGCCGTTTCACCAATTAAATTCACAATAGACTGCATTGTGGCACTCGCCGCCGCCGAAATATCGGCAGTTAGTCCTATCTTATCTCTAATCGTGCTATTATCGTAATCAAAAGCATACGTATCACCAGTGAAAGCGAAATTCAATTTATTAACGGAGTTCAAAGTTATAACTGCGGAGTCGGGGGCAATTGCTGACTTAACTGCAGTTTGAAGGGCGGTAATAAACGTATCAATGGTGTATTGATTTTCTGTTACGATTGCCGTTTTTGTAGCGGATCCAGTTGTTTTAATCAATGTGAGAGTGTTGGCATAACTCGGTATGTTTGGGAAAACGTTTGGAATAGAGATACTTTTAACGACATAAGCACTGATTATATCAATATTACTACCAGTTGCTGGTAAATCAACAACGAAACGGCCATTGTGAGTAGAAGCGGATTTTGATTCTGTTTTATCACTTGAGGAGACACGAAGGAGGAAATTTTTTTTTGTTCGCTTTTCGTCTTCAAGATTGCTTATTGTAAATGACATTGCTATATATTATAAAATATTATATTTTAATTTTTAATTTTTTATTGTTTTACGACACATCTACTGGGATAGATAGACGCAACTTTGACGTATTTCAACCAAGCGGTGATGGCACGATTTTCATTATAATCGGCCGCATAACGAAGAGTAACTTCAGCAGTTCGTGAATTATTAACTGCGAGACCAGATGCTCCAATGTGGGGAGACTGATTGAGTGTCTGGATAATGGTAGCAAAACCACCATTTGTTGTAGTCGCAGTCACATCCGAATCGCCATAAAACTTGCGAAAGTTTTCAAGTGAAACAGAGGAAGTCATATAAGCATCACGAATCCCCATAGTTGCTTGGAGATTGTTAATATACAATTCTGCACATCCCCGTTGAACGGCGGCAAGAGTATCGGTGCTTCCTCCATCTTCTGTTGCGGAGCATACCAATCACCAATACGGCATTGATACTGCTTATAAGGCATTTGAGTAGTTCCAAGGTTATCGATACCAACGTTATCAGCAAGCACATTTTGCGTGACGATATACCAGCACTGAGCGCGAGCAACGGCCTTATTCACTTGAAGATTAAAATCATCCGACGTCCCCTGATTCGCTTTTTGGTTGTAATATGTTTCATAAGTGTATGGGAGACCATCCTTACTTCCCATCTGTTCAAGAATATTTCTCTGGACAGCGGGAGCAAGAGAGAATGTCTCCAACATAACCACTGGATTGGATACGGTGAAAGTCAAAGCAGTGCCATTTAACTCAGCCGCCGCCTTTCCGTCAGTAGTGCCGATAACACTCAATGCTTCCTGAGGAGGTGCAAATGTCAAACGAAGTCTCATACCACTAATCAGAGAGGGAGGAATAAGAGTTTCTTCATTAAACACTCCAGAGAAATAATAAAGAGGAATACAAACCTTCAAATAACTACCAGTGCCCACGATAGTTGGAGTATTAACGGAAAAGTTAGTAACATCAGTAAGAGCACCAATACCATTGCTAACAGATAAAGCTTCACGTTGTCCTGCCATCTGTGCCTGACCGCGATAATCAAGAGGGTAGTGCCACGGGAGAATATTTCGCACCATCTTGTTCAAATCTTCAATTCGTTCAAGTTCGCTACCATCCTTACTTTCCAACAAAAATCTTTCAAAAATAGCAGTTGCTGGAGTATTTAGAAAACCAATACCGCAGTTATTGCCTGCGGTCGTAACTAACCCGTCGGCCTTGACATCAAACGACAAATAGCAATTCTTTCCATAAACAAAATCAGTGCTTGCCTGCAATGTAAAAATCATTTCAGTCCCCGACGAACTGGTATAAGTCTGCTGATCGGAGAAGTTCTTCTTAAAAATGCTCCCCTGCTCAGTGAGCGCTAGATTTGCTGGCAACTCATACTTGAGGTTGTTGAGGGACATCAACTCCTCGGTGTTCTTCATGTCCTTGATTTCACTCATGGTGGAAATACGATCGCTTATATTATTGAAAAAAAATAATTATTTCAAAAATTTATCAATTTATTCATCTGGCAAAAACACATTTTTTTATTTTTCTTACATCCCCTTGTATTGATGCCAAAGCACCATCACGTGCTTCTCTGCTATCAAGTTGATACTCTCTAGATGTAGCATTCTTCACGGCCTTTTGTAAAAATTTCAAACTAGACACGGCAGTATCCAAATCAACAGCATACTCTCTAGATGTAGCATTCTTCACGGCCTTTTGTAAAAATTTCAAACTAGACACGGCAGTATCCAAATCAACAGCATCCGATGTTCCTTTATCGCTAATATCGGGCAACAGATTTTGTAAATTATACGTTGAAATTGGATACAAATTTGAATACTCTGTAAGATCTTGATTTACAAGAGGAGCGCCTTTGTCAGACCATAATTCAAAATGATTTAGCATCATACCATCACTCACTGGTCTGTTCGCTTCATTGAGATTATTAATAAACCCGCCAGACAATTTATTAGAGGCACGCGTGTTTTTAATCATCCTATATTAATTATCCTATTTTGTTTTCCTTCATAAAATTAATTAAATGTACAATGTCTTGGTAAGTTTGAGAATTGATTGTTTGCTTATCAAGTTCTTCAAACTCCGCGTCTGTTAGTCCTTCTGATTGTGGTTCCACTGGTGGTGCGGCGGGAGTTGTTTCTACTGGTAAAGCATTTGGAGGTGGTGCCGTGTTTGATACTGGATTCGGCTGTAAATCGGGTGTTTTTCTGTTTAACGAAAGGTCGGCAGATTTAGATGAAGTAGTTTCTATCGGCGAGACATCGGCTGGGGCTTGTATTTTCTTTTTTCGTGGTGCTCTTGGTTTAAGTTGTGCGGGAATTTCTCCAGATTTAATCTTGTCGCTGATTTGAATTATGGACATATATTCTGGAGAGCCTTTCTTTGGACAAAACATTCCTTGAATCCCATTCTGTTGGCGATAGATAGATATCGCCTGTAGGTATGGTGTAGTAAATAATTTACTCATTGCTATATATATGTAAGTTTTTTTTGTTTATTTTTTTAAGTGTAAAATAGTATCAAAATTTTTTCTAAATACTTGGCGTTTATCGGCAACCCTATTATTAATAAATAAAAATGAATAAGGGTCTGCTGTTGCGTGTCTAATCAACATATCCATTTCCTTATCGCTTAAATACTGGCTTTCGTGTTCCGTCTTTATTCGTTCAATCTCTGATCGCTTTACACCTGAAAATATAGCAATATAATGGGCGTTTATTCTCACGTTTCGCGGGATTTGCATGTATGATTGAGTAGTAATCCAAACAGATACCTTCGCGTGTGTGGAGGCAAAGGCTATTTCTTGTAAAACTTCGTGTTTAAGAAATTTACGAGATTGAGCAACATCATCACATATTATCAATATTTTTGGTGCTTTTTCATATCCCTTTGCTTCTATCTTGCTTTTTTGTTCGTCCAAGATTTTTCGTAATAGTTCTGGCCTATCTTCTCTTATAATGTGATCGTCTTTCAGTTTCAAAATGTCCGTAAGCATCTTAGAAGGAGATAAACAAAACATATAAATTTCGTCCCACCAACCCTTAAGCATATGTTTATTACCTAGCACGTTAGCAACCATAACTGATTTCCCACTCCCAGTTGCCCCGCATATAATAAACAACCCCATTCCGGGGAGGATATTGCCCTTTTGTATCGGCTTCTCTTTAACACTATCACGTTCAGATTCAATTGCTTCAATTTGTAGCCCCTTTTTAAACTTCTGTTCCTTTTTTGGTAATTCAGTTATAACGGGTCGGCTAACTTGAAACTCATGTTCGTGTAATTGTTCAATTTTGCTTCCTTCTAGTGCCGTTCGCAAAAGTGTTTTTCTTGGTAATCTATTCTGTCTAAGTCCGCGCTTCATTTGTTGTATTTAAGCATTAATAAAATAGTTTTGATTATGTCTGTAATTATCGTATTCAACACCCCACGGCGTAGGAGGATGAGCATAATTGTGGAAGAATGGAGAATACGGGCTTCCAAAAGAATAGTCAGAGGGCGGGTTAATTAGCGGTTTAAAATCTTTCTTTTCCGCCCTTGTTTGTATTTGCGGTGGAATTTCCGCTTTGAAGTTTTTAACTAGCCGAGATCTAACGGATGGCATGCGGACTTTGTCAGAGGCTCGTTTAATCATAACCGCCCTGTTATAGCGGTTCATAATCATGTTGTTGTTAGTGTTGCCAAATTGAGTATTGTCATAAAGTTCATACATCGGCGCATCTAGCACGCGATCCTGCCGTTCCTTATTTCCTTTAAGCAATATGTTGGTTTTATTAGTGCCGATACCTCCATTCTGGTCAGATGGTGTAATGAAGCGAAACAGATTTGATAGTTCCTTCTTTTGTTCTGCGGGCGATTTCCCCATAAGTTTATCAACAAAATCGTCAATGGATCGCATAGAATCAACGAGTGCCTGATTTGGCGTCGTAGCAGGGTCGGGGTCTGGATTTTCTCTATACTCTTTCAATGTAGCATCATCGACTATGGCTTTTTTCTCATAAAATGGCAACCCCGCCTTAGTTCCGCTTTTATACACTCCTGTTTGGACTACATCATCTGCGGGGGCTTTCACATCCTCGGGGGCTTTCACATCCGCGGGGGCTTCACTATCATCTTGAGGTGGGGCAGGTACAAGCGCTTTGCTATCATCTTGAGGGGATGCTGATGCTGATGCTGGTACAATTGCTTTACTACCATCTTGAGGTGGTGGTAGTTGTATTTTTTTTACTAATGGCAGTGCGGTCTTTTTCATTTCTTCAAATAGATTTTGTCCTTCTTTCACATTGTTAGCCGTATAGGCTTGTACCGCCTTTTTGTATAATTCTTTAACTTTACCGATTTCTTTTTCGTCTTTTATTTCGGCTTTGTATCTATCATAATCTGCTTTTAATTCCGCAACAGACTTTCTCACCAGTTTTCTCTCTTTTGGATCAGCAATTGATGAAATCTTTTGTGCGACGAGATACTCTTTAAATTGCGTTCTTTGTTCTTTTGTCAGTTGGTTTTTGTGTTCATTTTTAATTCCGTTGAGTAATGTGTCTCGTAGAGTATTTAGTTGTGGCATTTTTATTCCAGTGTTTCTGGTCGCATGTGATTCAATATCCCTGATACTTTTTCCCTTCCACACATCAGGATTAATTTTTGATTTGGTAGTGGCAGCATTAATAGCGTTGATGTATTGCTCTTTTATTTTCTGAGAAGTTTGTTCATCAAAATCTCCGATTAATGAGTCAACAGAGCTTATCATGTGCTTCCGCGCTCGTAGATCATATTTGGTATCGGCTGGAGTGGTCATTTTTTCCGATGTTATATTAATATTATTATTATTATTTTCGTTTTTTATTGTTTCCGACGGACTAGACGATATGGTTAAACTGGGCGATGGTAATGGTTTAAGCGAACTAGACGATGCGGATGCGGATGCGGATGCGGTTAAACTGGGCGATGGTAATGGTTTAGACAAGGTCGGTGATGGTATTGATTTGGGCGGTGGTGATAATGTTTGAAGTTGTGTAGGTTTTGCTATTAACTTTTCACTCGTGGAATAAGAGTTGGTAATATTTTTGAGAATATTATCAATTTGGAGGGGAGCATCCTTTTCGTTGGATACTTGTATCAATTCGTTATTTTCTCGTTCAACTTCAATATTAGAGGCTTTTGACAAGTCTTCATTTTTTATCATTTTGGGATAATACGTAGAACTTACTTTAGTGGCATACTCGTGCCAATCTCCAAAGAAATCTTTGTAATCCATTTCAGCCTTTTGTTTATTGATATTTGCTTTAATGACGAAATCACATTTATCATCAAAAAAACCAACATCTGCTAAATATTTATCATACTTAACCATGAGCGCATCAACCATTGTTTTTACTTTTTTGTATTTTTCGGGATTGTCATACATGGTATATGCCATTTCAAAAGGCGCCGTGAAAGCACGTTTCCCTTGAATAGCACAAGCAAATATCGCATATTTTCCGTTTGATTTTAATTCTCTCCATACGCGATTTATGTGGTTCGTGCTTGCGCTACCCACCATCCGCCGTGTCGTTGTTCCACCAAAAACAGATGGAAGTTTTGTGGCCATATATTTGAGAACCTCTGTGGACGTTTTCCATTCTCGCATCATTAACGCTATTTCTCCCATCAACGAGTGGTCTTTGTTGAAAGGTCGCCGAATAACCTTATTTAACTTAAGCATTTCCCATATAAATTTTGCCATAGCCTGACTACCTATAACCGTTTCGCTTAGTATTGCGTGAGGAGCATTGTGATTGTTTCTTGCTTTATCTACATTTGCTATGTACATTAAATCCGCTTGATGTCTGATTACTTCTGCTGACGACATATACATAAGATCATGCCTAACTGCTTCATAATCAATTCTATTTACTGGTAAATGAAACGATTTAGTGCCCATTCTGCCATTATAACTTAATGCGAAACGATCTCTCATATTCGTCCCTTTGCCATTGAAATTGTAGCCCGGAATGTGCCATTCTTCTTCTTCATACACTTCATACGGGCTAACATCGGCGATTTTTTTTTTGTTTAGACATTTTATCCGCAGTATAATATAAATCTTATATTATACGTAATATATAACATGGACGATAATAAAAAAGAAAAAAGCAAAGACGAGCGACAACTTGAAGAGTTGGAAAGGCTAGGGAAGGAAATTGACCAAATCCGTATCACTCAGAACTTAGTGAATAGAAACCCCAACATTTTGAGAATTTCAAAATATCCTTTACCGCTTACCGCTATCAGATAAGCAACGAGAAGCAATTTATAATAATATAATGAAACAAGAAGGTAAAATCGGGAGTTAATTATATAATGGGGCTACGAGAGAAAGCACTATCATTGGGCGCGACAGACTTCGGCGAGAGTAAAGTGAAAGGAAAAAAGTATTATGTCGTCTATAACGGCCGTCGCATCAACTTTGGCGCATCTGGTTATTCAGATTATACCAAACATCAAGACGAAGACAGACGGGAAAGTTATCGCGCCAGACATCAAGCAATTAAAACAAAGGATGGAAAGCCCGCATATTTAAACAAAAACCAACCCGCATATTGGGCTTATCACTTACTTTGGTAAATTATGGATAGTATAATATATGTTATTAATATTGCTTTTTGTGTGCTCGGTTATGTCGCGGACTGCCTGCGACTTTTACTCTCGGGTCAATAATTCAAAAAAAGATGGATGTGTCTGGTGTATCCAGAGCGGGATTAACTCAAAATTTAAATGTATTTACAAGCCGATGTCAGACTGGTGTATCGGATGGGATGAGGCACTGCCGTTGATGTGCTCAAATGATGCTATGTGGTATAAAATACATTTATATGAATGCTCACTTCTTACTTGAAGAAGGCGATGGAAGCACTATGCCGATGAGTAGTGTAAGGATACCTACATATACATTAGCCTGCTCACAAGGCATGTTATTTTTAGCGAGTTTTATTAAGCAAATCGTGATGATTGCTATTATAATCATCATTTGAAATAGATACTTAATCATTCTGCTGTCAGTTGGTCTGTTTTTTATGCAACAGCGCGACCAGTTATCCTCCAATTCATGCTCTATCTTTTTTTCTTCATTCTTTAGTTCTACTTCAAGAACGCGAGACTTTAATTCGGGAGTTAGTTCGCCATCCATATCCATAATAGGCGGGGGTCTGTGAAGTCTAGTTGTATTATTGCTGGACATTTGAAAAAACGACTGCTCTAATTTCGGCTAATTGGTTTGCTTGGTCTTGTAGTATATTAAGTAAAGTTTTATTTTCTTTCTCTAAATTAACTACTTTCTCCGATAAATGTTGAAAAGCACTAATTAATACTGGTATGAAGTCTGTATATGTTATGCCTTCAAGGTAGCCTTCTCCGTCGTCTGCTTTTGTTCCACTTTCGGATACAAATTCTGGAAAAATCTTTTTTACTTCGTCCGCAATAAATCCGTGACCTTTTTTCTTTCTTTTCGTCTGATTTCCAATAATATGAACAACAATTTATCTTCATCAATTTCTCGCAACAATCCCCACATTCTAATGTTTTAATATCTGATTTTAGCCTTCTGTCCGATGTATATGTCCAATTACTATTAAGAGGAACATAAACATAATTACCAGAATTCTCACCAGTAGAGTTTCAAGTAGTCCAAGCATGAAGCAAACCATTAATCGCACTTACAGAAGCATAATTTGAATATCCCCCTGATTTCATAAATATTTGTGGGTTGTGGGTAGCAACCTGATATCGTTTTAGTGTTAAAAATCCGCTGGATGCTGTTATGATGCTTACATCTCCGCTTGTATTAATGTTCATCGCCTCAGTGTAAGATATATTGTTTCCAACCGCTGTTCCTGAATTATAATAAAAGGCGAGTTTTCCACCTTTTTGAATTAGAAATTTTGAACCGCTGTGGCTTGATTTCCAGTTCGTGCCGTCAAAATAAGCATCAAAACTTAAATTGACATTGTCGTGCGACCAGTTTAGTTGTTGAAAAACTGGATAGATGTCTGCTGAAGTTATTGCCTGTATGTGTGCTCCTGCGACATTACTCGCCGTTCCGTATAATTCCAATCCACCTGTCGCTCCCACTCCTTTCGTTGAGTTGCCTATGATTATCGGTTTGCCTGATGCTGTTGTTATTTTATCACTCGTCGTTAATGTGGTTGTTGATATACCAGCACTAGCCGTTAGTAAGCCCGTTGTGCTACTGATGTCCATTGCGACATTAAACGATACATTATTTCCCACCGTTGCTCCTGATTTGTAATAGAAAATAAGATTAGTGCTTTTTTGTATTAAAAAGTTAGATGTCGCAGAAGATGATTTCCATGCCCCTCCCGACACATAAGCATCAAAACCTAACTTAATATCATTATGGGCATAATTCCACATTTGAAAAACTGGATGGTTGTCTGCTGTTGTTATTGCCTGTATATGTGGCCCCGCGGGGTCGCTCGCTGTTCCATACAACTCTAAGCCACCAGTTGCTCCTACTCCTTTTGTTGTATTGCCTATGATAATTGGTTTGCCTGATGCTGTTGTTATTCTGTCGCTCGCTGTTAATGATGTTGTAGTCATACCAGCAGTTGCCGTTAATGTAGTTCCCGTTATTGTTCCGCCATTTGTTATGCTGTTTGAGTTCATATCTAAGGCTCCATAAAACCGCATACCGCCAGCATTGTTAAAACGGACAATGTCAGACGAAGCACTTTTATTATCCAAAAGTTTTGAAATATAAAGTCCCGCCCCTTTTACATCAGATGCTACATTCGTAAATACATAACCTCGTTGATTCGCGGTTCCGCTTGTAGCAGTATTTAGAGTAAATAAGAAATACTGATAATCACCCGTCGTCTGTGAAAAGAATATGTCTCCTCCATTTTGGTTTAATATCCGAGCCCCATTATATGTGATATTTCCTCCATTAGTGATAGTTTGATTATTAAAATCAGCATTGTTCGTTAAAGTTAGATATTTTATCGTAGTGCTCGCCCCATTAAATGTTTTACTTCCTGTTATGGTTTGGTCTCCTGTTAGTTTTACATTTTGCCCGTCCAATGTGTCCGCATACCCTTTTGTCGCTCCGTCCGTCGCTAATGTCGGAGTTCCAAGGTTGGCTATTTTGCTACTATTACAATCTAACCCCGAAGCATTTACCCAACCGACAATCGCCCCATCAATAATAAAACTTATTTTTTTCGCATTTATTTCAAAGTTATAATATACGCCCGTGCCCATATCAAGGCATCCGATAGTTCCTATATTGGCTGTGGAGTTAAAAACCACGAATGTTCCCTTTGTTGTCGCATTCGTTGAATTTCCTGTTATTTCAAGACCACTGCTAAATGTCTTGATTCCTGCTATGGTTTGGTTTCCTGTTAGTTTCACATTTTGCCCGTCTTTTGTATCAACATAACTTTTATTTGCTCCGTCCGTTGTTGCTGATGGTGTGGCTAAGTTTGTTATTTTGTTGTTATTCAAAGATAGTGTAGTGCCAGTTGCGGTTATAATTAAAGTATTACCTGAATATAACTCTACATACGAACCAGTTATTTGTATCGGATACCAAGTCGCTGTTGCTGTTTTTTGTGCGGCAATCATTCCTATTTTTGTATCAAAGGCTATGCCAATGCCGTCAAAAGTAGTAGGATTGGACGAACCACTTACTTCTAAAGTTGATGTAAATTTTTTATTCCCTGCTATGGTTTGGTCTCCTGTTAGTTTAACCACCGAAGTATCAAGAGTAGAAACATCCACACCATCAACCAAATTCACATTTGTTATGCTTTGGCTTTTCATATCAATCCCCGCACTAGCATTTATTATACTGCTAAATGTTTTAATTCCTGCTATTGTTTGGTCTCCTGTTAGTTTAACGACTGCGGTATCAAGGGCGGATACATCAATACCATCAACATTACCCACATTTGTTATGTTAAATCCACCCATATTTAAACTGCCCGTCATAGCCGTTGTGCCGTCCTTTGCTAGTTTCGTATCAGTATATGCTTTTGTTGAAGCATCGGTGTCATAGAATGGTGCTGGAAGTCCGCTAATTGCTGTTGTGCCACTAAAATTTAAAACATTGCCTGTCAATGTTATCCCACTCCCTGTGGTAGAAGCAAGAAGTATGGAAGAACCAACAATGCTTAGTGGATATCCAGTTGCTCCACCTACCTCCGACGAATAAATAGAACCCATATTATTGTTGTAATTGAAGAATAACTTACCTGTGTTTAATGGATTTGAATCTTTTACACCCAAATAAGTAGTAAATATTTTATTCCCTGTTATTGTTTAGTCTCCTGTTAATTTAACCACAGCACTATCAAAAGCAGAGACATCAATACCATCAACATTACCGACATTTGAAATAGCAAATCCTCCCATATTTAATCCGCCCGTCATGTTTGCTGTTCCGTCTAATCTAAGAAAAGGTGAAGCAACATTTCTCCATTGCCCCGTGCTATAAATGAGTAGTTGATTATCGGCTGGTGTGCCTGTAATTAAAACATCGCTGTGTGTATTAATTGAGCCGTCTGCTGACACTTTATCATTATTGTCTTCGTGTTCTGATATCCAAGTATCAACATCTTTCGTATTTAGTAAATTAACTCCTGTTATATTCAAATTACCGCCCATACTAATGTTGCCGAATTCATCCACATTTATTGGAAATGTTTTATTTACCCAGTTGATTGAGTTATATGTTAGATAACTATTCATAGCAATTGGCGCTGTAATGACTACATCACTTAATTTATCCAATTCAAAATCGCTTATATAACTTGAAGATAATGTAGCAAATGACGTATTTCCAACCCGTCCGTTTTTAATACTTGGTTCGCCGTGCCGTCCGCTAATGGCAAATCGTATTCTTTATTAATTGACACATAACCAGTATCAGATATCAACAAAGAAGAGTTATTATTTCGCGACGATATTGTTATGTCGTCAGTCCTTGCTTGGATTGAGTTTGCTTCAATATGATCGCCATATAATACTCCATCAATTTCTAAGTCTTCATCCACTATGACAGAGCCGTAAAAATGGTATGTCCAAGGATTTCCTAAATGGTTCATATTTTAATTCTATTATTTTATATCCAATCTTATAATATAAGATATATATATAGTTTAAAAAAATGAATATATTTGGACGTTTGCAAGAGCAACAATCTATTGACACAAAAACAATCGCGGTCGTGGCTACGCCCACTTTAACTAGAAACGTCCAAAATGCGTATGTTGGTCTTGATATGCGCTCATGGATGACTAGTTCAACATTTACAACACTCTGCACGGGCGGATATGGTAGCAAAACAATATCAAGTTTAGGATTTGGTTATTTTATTCATGTAGCATTTCGCGGGTCTTTGAATTTACCTGCTCCGACTGGCATTGCTACTTTCCAGTTTTGGTTCCATATCACAGATGGAACAAATACATATGATTATTATACCGAAGTGCTAAATTATACAACCGCCATTGATTATAAGTCTTTTGATTGTGTGTGGCTAATCCAAAGATACGGAGTTCAAATGAATTTGATATGGCAGATGACGTGCCCGAACCCATCTGACACTACCAATAATAGAACAATAAGAATTGTAGATAATACAACAAATGATGCTCTGGTAGCGTATGCGACTGGTGCGCCATTAACCGTGGAAGTGTATTACAAATCAGCATCTGCGGATTATGTGTCTTTCAAACCATCTTATTTTAATATTGATGTAATGCGAGATATAGCACTAACCGCCTCTTACACATGAAACCTATCATACATATCTTTTGTGTTGTTAGTTTGCCCTCGTGTTGAGATAAAACATCGCGGAAAAACGTCTTATAATCTAACTTACCATATTTAAGAATGGGGCGTTGCTCTGGTGGTATGTGTACGTATCTGCTCTCGTGCCATTTCTTCATATCCTCCTGTAATATGGTGCGGTCTTCCACTTTCATATACAAGAAATTAAACGGGTCTTTTGATACTTTCAAATGTGCCGTTATTATTTCATAGCAACTATACCCGCTCTCGGGCGGATTCCGCTTTGCTTTAATCGGTGTTTTCTTTTCCATAACTGGCATTTCTTTTTTCGCCAATTCTTCTCCTACATTCGTTTTGATTTCGGTTATACCAGTTTCCTTCATATCTTTCTTTAAAAGGCGTAAATTCTTCTGGTTCGTCAAAAACAACATTCTTCAATGTATCAACGGGGGGCAATGAAACTTCAACATTATCACCCCGCGGGGGTTGTTCGGGTCGGTATTTTTCATAAAATGCGACGATATCAGTTTTAAGTGATTTGCTTGTTGGTTTTATGTCGCTACTTAAATGAGTCCATTTTTCTATTTGGCTCAGATAATCTCCTTTAGTTGATGGCATGTTATATATAAGTACAAAAAAAAATCAGTTTTTTATTATTGTTTTCAATATTGAAGACAATAATATTACATCCAAAAGACATCATCATCCTCTTCATTAACTCCCGATCCAAAATTGAAGTCGTATTCGTCGTCCTTTATATACTCGCGTATCTTGTCTCGGATTGTGCTGACATTTATTGTAAATCTGTATTTTTTGTTGTTTTTTCCTCCGCTTTGTTTGGGCTTATCTATGCCTACATGCTTCAGTTGGGTGAAGAAGGCTCCTTTATGATAAGATATACCCTGTTCTGAGCACCACTCTCTGTATCTTTCGCATAGATGTACCGATTCCACTTTCATATCTTTGCTTTCAACTTTGTCAAATTTTGCTTCAATGGTGTCAATCATAAACTTAATAGCCTTCGGGAGGTTGGCCATTTTCTGCTCCGTCTTGTATTTTGTTTTAAATGCGGTCATAACACTTATTTCTTCGTATGGTCTAGTGGCGAAGTATTCAAAGGCACATCTGATAAAGTCATCGTCGTTTATTTCATCTAGAATTTTGGCGAAATATACTTTATCGTCCGCGTGCTTCCCGCTTATTTTGTGGAGTGAATACCGCCTGTCGCTTCCTTCTATGTATAACGTGTTTTCGTTATTCGTGTAAAACCAGTATCTGGCGAAATGTTTTACTTTGTATTGCTTGCTTCCCTTGGGCTCTATTATTTCGTCTTTTTGGTCAATTTGACTTTTTAAGCGGTCGCTCATCGTAAAAGCCCCGCCTTTCTCGGGCAGTTCTTCAAACACTTTCAATATCTTGTTCGCATATGCGACATTGAATTTTTCCATTATCTGCTAAAGTCTTTGATGACCACATGATTTTGCGTTCCCAACAACCTCTCCATAAATTTGCTCATTATGCCTTTTCCAGTTCCTTGGACTGAGTAAAACAAATGACCGATACCTCTATTTACATTTGGTTTCTGTATCATGTCCGCGACACTATCCAAAAAGTTGTCTAACTCGCCTTGGCCTTCAGTGAAGAAGTCAGTTTTTAGATGTTTATATAAGGCACTCTCTTCAAAATTGTATTTTGTTTTTACACTTTCAAATGGAATATTATCCATAGGAAACCCCATAAACAAATTTAGTTTGTTGGAATATACTGGGGGTATCCCCACTCGCTTCAAATACGGGTAAAACATGAAGTCGTCATATCGTTTAATTTTCCGCTTTTGCATCATGTCTTTTGCGTATCCAGTTGAAAACTGATTGCCATTTCCAAAGTGTTGATACAGCCATTGTTTCGCTCTCGGGTCGTGTTTGTCTCCTTTCAATTCTTCAATGTATTCTGGATTCCGCACAAAACATTCAAAATTTAATGCGGACATCATTGCGCCTACTTCTGCTTGTACATAATATTCGGATCGGTCTCCTGTCTCTTCGTCAATGTCTAGATTTAAAGTCATCACGACTTGACCGCCTCCCCTTGATACTATGTTTATACAACTGCGCCATTCTTCCAGTCTTTCAAGGCTCGCCTCATTCTCTCTATAGTGTTGAATATATACGTTATCCATATCTCCAAAATATTTAAGGCTGGGAGTTTGATAAGGCTCAATAATCGCATTTTCTGGAAAGGTTAGACCTTCATTCATTTCCTTTAATTTAAGAGCCATGTCTATCCCTAATTTCTCCTTCATGACCTTTGAACAACTTTCCAGATCGTAGTCCTTCTTTTCTAGCATCAGGCCGTCAAAGCATAAAACACACATAATAGGATTTCCAAAATAGTCTAGCATAACTTGTAGAATTTTGTTTTCAAAGTCGCATAACAATGTATTCATATAACTGGCCTCGTGGTTGAAGTCTTCGCCTCTGTTAATCCGCCTCTGCTTAACTTTTTCAAATTCTTTAATGTCTGCCCCCGCAAACTTTCCATGTAGGGCTTTCATTTCTTGTTTGAAGGCGGTTAGAAACCTCGTCTTTTTCGCGACTGCGTTGTAATCCTTTTCGCCTCCATTAAGGACTGATAGGATAATCTGTTTTGTCTTGTCTCTGTCAATCGTCTCATTTTTGCTCGTGAGATCGGCTATTACCTTCTCTCTATTTTTCACATACGATCGCAGATATTTCGCTTCAAAGTTAAATATCGCACATAAATGTACTAGTATGACTGGATGCGCATTTACCATATCAATATCTACATAGTAATCGCGGGCGATAGTATGCCTTATCTCGCGCGGTATGTTTTGGAGAGATAATGAGCCTACAGCATTAAATCTACCTTTGCCCCCATTTTGCCGATACACTACAGAGACTTTATTATTGAATACTTTTTGAATATATTTTTTAGCAGTGTTATAGGACTTCCGTCTTTGAAACATTTCTCTCGCAGTTGGCCTTTTAAGTCGTCAAAATTGTTAATAATATAGGATAGTTTGTTCGCATCAAACAACTCTTCTTTGTTAATAAACTGAGTGCGGGTCGCCTCATCAACATCCATCTATAATAAAGTTATAAATTTTTTTTGTGTGGTCGTAAATTATGTGTAGTATTCTTATAGATACTATAAATAAGAAATATATTTATCTTGGCTTTAAATGGAAATTATATATAAGATAGTCCGCCACTAAGTGGCATTTTGGACAAAAAAAACATTTAGAAGGGGCAGTATATACATTTCAAATTTTTTCACTCTTTGAAATATGACCTTTTGATCTATTATGTATAGTTAGAGCAGTCTCGCTTACACCTGTAAAACTACATGCCTCACAATAATATTTTTTACTTTCTCTTATTTTGTCAAATTCTTCTTTTTTCTTTCTCAACAAAACATCCTTGTTTTTGTCGTAATATAAGTTTTGGCGTGCTTTGATTTGTTCTTTTTTTATATCATAATATTTTTTGTGATATTCTTCAAAGTATTTTTTATTATTTTCCAGTCGTTTCTTTTCTTCATCGTTTTTAAAAACTCGTTCTTCAAATCTAATCCATTTTCTGTCTTCATTTGTGGTTCCCGCTCCTTTTGCAGTGTTTATATTCAGTGTTGGTTTTAGTTCGCATATATATTTTTATTCTAATTCTCTCTGTCTATCAATGTTATGGTTTTCTGCTGTCTCTTCATAAATCAAAACACATTTAAAATTTTCAATCCCCTTGTTGTTCATATGATTATGTAACTTTCTATTAACGCCTCTCTTAGCGAGCGATTTACGGTGGCTAAGTCTGGCATATAAATGTTGTTGCAGAGTGCTACCTATGTAAAATTCTTTGTCATTTTCATCTACTGCATTAAACAATTTATAAACTTTGTAAGTCTTTGTTTTTTCTTTCATAATTTTTTTCTTCTTGTGCTTCTCGTAATACTTCTTGCTTGCTCTTCTGTACATTTCTGGTTTTCTTTTTGCGTATTCTCTCTGAGACTTTTTACGAGCCTCCAGTCGCGCTTCGTCCGTTGAATACTTAAATGGTGGTGGCATGTTAATATCTTATATATATTATACATAATATGTTTAAATAAAAATTAACTCCCCTTCGTCAATTCTGCTTCGCCGACGCTTCCCGTATTGTTTGCCACCACGTTTGTCTCAGAGCACAAATCACCTTCAACTGCTTCTTTTTGCCCCGTCCTTAAAGTCCTTTTTTTTATTTTAAAGTCCCCTATAATTTTAAGGACACCCTAGAAGCGGTATTTTATTGTAATTCTAACTCTGCCCATATTACCACACGCCCCATCCTTACTTCCTTATTATTATTATTAACATTATTATTATAAAAATAGGGTATATAAAAGAGGATTTAACCCCATTTGACTGAGTTTAACTATGTCCTTGGGGACGTCCCCTGTTTTAGTCCCCTGTTTTTGGGAAAGTTGGCCGACCCCCCCCCCCTTTATTGTCCATAATACCATTTGGCCAAGGGGGGTAATGTTATATTTGAGAACAGGGGAGTACATCCCCCGATAGTTTAAATGAAGACGTTTTAACGAAATAATACCCCTACACCTATTGCTTGAGTCCTTGTGAGTTGGCGGATCCTTGTTTCCATAAGTACCCTTGATTTACAAAAACAGCAAAATACGCTCTCCTATTCATCGCGGGTAATAAACCCATTGAAAACTTGGCCTCCAAAACATTGAAAAAATTGATTTTTTTTGACATTTTCAAAACTTTTTCACGTTTTAGAGAAAAAAATGAATCAATAAACTGAGCATCTTTAAAAAAAATGAAAAAAAAAAGGACTTATTGAAAAAAATAAGGACACCTAGCAAGCCTTATTTCACTATAAGTCATCTTACTCTCCACCTTTCTATCCGTCCTTGTTTTAATAACGTATTGCACTAAGATTACCACCCCCGTTGATACGAAGGCCTATTTTGCCATAATATCGCTTCTAGCCCGTCCTTGTTTTTTTAAGGACACACTGAAAGCAAAAAAACAATATCGTTATGGCTGAGCCGGTGCTACCAATTTTGGAAAAAAAAGGGAGCACTTTTGCCGATTGTCCACACAATGAGGTACGTATCTCAAGTCAAAAATAGCACAATGAGGTACGTATCTTGCCCTCAAAACCCCAGAAACTTGGGTTTTCGTGGATCCACAGAATTTCACTTTTTTGTGTGTATACCCCCCAACCCCATTTTTGTGGTGTGATCATTTATGTTGGATAGACAGGTCTATGTTGTATATTATAAAACAAGCATTACAAACATAAAAAACAACATAAGACACATCAAAAACAGACATTCAAATATATCAAAAACATAACTTTGTTTTACAAAAAATGACAAACTGAGCACAATAAGAGAGATTTAGACAAAATAACGACAAAAACCATATAAACGAAGTATATATACAATTTTATGAAATAAAATGGTGTTTTTGTCGTTATTGTCTAAATCTCTTATTGTGCTCAGTTTGTCGTTTTTTGTAAAACAAAGTTATGTTTTTGATATATTTGAATGTCTGTTTTTGATGTGTCCTATGTTGTTTTTTTATGTTTGTAATGCTTGTTTTATAATATACAACATAGACCTGTCTATCCAACATAAATGATCATATATATATATATACACATATATATATATATATATCGCACGTTTGAAATTCAAATCAACTTTTTTTCGATCAATGTTTGAGTAGACAAAAATGTTGAGTTTTCCAATTCGAAAAGCTTATATTTGTATTATATATATATATATAATTTGTGTGTGTATATATATACATGTATATATATATATGTATGTATATATTTACATAGAAATATATATATATATATATATATGTATATATATATGTAAAAATATATAAATATATAGTAGGCATCACCCCCCGGATAGCCGGTAAAAAGTACCCGTTTCCGGGTTACAGGCGCACCAACCTGTTTTTCAGTATTATTTGTCCGGATTGGACCTGATGCCATTTTATTCCTGGTCTGTTGCCGTTTTCCTTTTCGGCTTCACTGAGCTAATACAACAAGACATCATTCTCATTCTTGAGGACTGTGTTTGGTTGTATTACCGACTTTTTCTTGAGCTACTATCATTGGGTGTATTACAATATATATACTATTATATATATATATATATATATATATATATATAACCGTGACTACAATATGAAGTCGAAACGTCGTGCAGAGGAGAATCTAACGGACCGGTCAAAAAACAGTAAAATGTCAACGGTAGTGATTTTGGCCGGTCGTTAAAGTGCTCAGTCTGAATCATTATTATTAATAATATTAATACTATCTTCTTGTGCTTTTTTAACACTGTGACTTGGCCTGAATTATTAATAAATAAATAAATAAATAAAAAACGATAGCGTTGTGCCACATATGTAAACATATGATCCGGACACTTCAAGTTTCCCGGCAAAAAATTTGGGATAAAAAACGATAGCGTTGTGCCATCCGGACACTTCAAGTTTCCCGGCAAAAAATTTGGGAAAGTTTCCATCCAATAACATTGATAAAAAGTTGTACCAAACTTCATTCGAGTCTTTTATATATAAAAACTACTTAATATTTTTTCAAACCGATTGAAGATTCTGAAAGCTGTTTACTTAAAGCACTTTAATGTAGTAAAGTTTGATGACTCGAATGGCAAAGCCGACACTAATGAACCTCATAGAGCGATGAAATTACATATGAATATTGATAGGTCGAAACTCAGCAATTGCCTAAATTCCTTATCTAAGTCTGGAAAAGTGGCACGGTCTTCAGACCTTTTGCTTCTTTTTCTCAGACTGACTTGAAAATTTCTGCTACATAACGCTTACCAACTCGAAATCTTCTCGTTAGTTCGCAGAATTTGTATTGAACTGTTTCGCAAGAGACAAACAGTCTGTCATGCAAGTGTATTGAATAAACTGGAATTGACCGATCCAGAATCTTTTGGTAAACTTCCCTGACCTAGGAAATATTTTGAGGCCAAATGACAGCCGTGTGTGTATTCAACTGAATGCCGGTCGGTAATTTCCTCGGAAGGGGGTTAGCCAATCGCTGTACAAAAGATATTAACACAGATTAGGAGTGCGCAACATCCAGGATTGCCAACGCCACAACTTTGGCCCAAGGAAGAACAAGCCGCTACATAATAATAATAATAATAATAGTAATAATAATAATAATAATAATAATAATAATAATAATAATAATAATAATAATAATAATAATAATAATAATAATAATAATAATAATAATAATAATAATAATAATAATAATAATAATAATAATAATAATAATAATAATAATAATAGTGCCTCTCTGTCAATGGCTGATGCATTTCTGCACATGCGCCTCCATCGTCTCACCCGTGAGGGGAGTACGAAGAATTGACGATAAGCTCTAATGACACCCCCGCAAGGGCAGTTCCAACGCTTCCAGACGGGCCGGTATGTTCAATGAAAATACTGGTCCAGAAATAGACCGGTATGTTCAATGAAAATACTGGTGGCACCGACGGGAATCGAACTGGCGACAGGGCCCAGATGGTAGAACTTG
>WBZZ01004911.1:32500-35000 GCA_019918135.1 Paulinella micropora
ATGGTAGAACTTGACCACTGGGCTATCACGGTGTCCAAATAATAATAATAATAATAATAATAATAATAATAGTGCTTCTCTGTCAATGGCTGATGCATTTCTGCACATGCGCCTCCATCGTCTCACCCTTGAGGGGAGTACGAAGAATTGACGATAAGCTCTAATGACACCCCCGCAAGGGCAGTTCCAACACTTCCAGACGGGCCGGTATGTTCAATGAAAATACTGGTCCAGAAATAGACCGGTATGTTCAATGAAAATACTGGTGGCACCGACGGGAATCGAACTGGCGACAGGGCCCAGATGGTAGAACTTGACCACTGGGCTATCACGGTGTCCATAATAATAATAATAATAATAATAATAATAATAATAATAATAATAATAATAATAATAATAATAATAATAATAATAATAGTGCTTCTCTGTCAATCGCTGATGCAAATCTGCACATGCGCCTCCATCGTCTCACCCGTGAGGGGAGTACGAAGAATTGACGATAGGCTCTAATGACACCCCCGAACGGGCAGTTCCAACACTTCCAGACGGACCGGTATGTTCAATGAAAATACTGGTGGCACCGACGGGAATCGAACTGGCGACAGGGCCCAGATGGTAGAACTTGACCACTGGGCTATCACGGTGTCCATACTATATCTGAGGCGTACTGATGCAGCTAATGGCATATCCTCAACGGACATAAGCCTCCAATACCCTTGTTCGAGGTCCTCCACCCCCCCCGTGTCAGTCTCTCGCCTGATGATCGGGGCCACCGATGGAGCTCCTGAGGGCAAGACTGCACTAAGCCGAGGTTATTCCGCAGTCCCAGCAACCTCTTGCAAGACGTCACCGAATGTGCAAGTGCATACACCAAGCGCGGTTGCTAGAGCTGCCTCGAAACCCCACCCATAACAATCTGGTGTCTGCTGGGTCCTGGGCTATCAACCAGCATATGCGGAGTTTAAGATCTTTTACGCGCGCAACGACCCTCCTCCCCAGCATCTACCACCAAAGGGTTATGAGTTGGCGTCACAGTTTAACGCCTTGAGGCCATTGGGCTGGAACTCTGTTTAGCAAGTGTGACTAGGTTTTTTCATCGGGATTTCCCTCAACACGGTGTCCATAATAATAATAATAACAATAATAATAATAATAATAATAATAATAATAATAATAATAATAATAATAATAATAATAATAATAATAATAATAATAATAATAATAATAATAATAATAATAATAGTGCTTCTCTGTCAATGGCTGATGCATTTCTGCACATGCGCCTCCATCGTCTCACCCGTGAGGGGAGTACGAAGAATTGACGATAAGCTCTAATGACACCCCCGCAAGGGCAGTTCCAACACTTCCAGACGGGCCGGTATGTTCAATGAAAATACTGGTCCAGAAATAGACCGGTATGTTCAATGAAAATACTGGTGGCACCGACGGGAATCGAACTGGCGACAGGGCCCAGATGGTAGAACTTGACCACTGGGCTATCACGGTGTCCAATAATAATAATAATAATAATAATAATAATAATAATAATAATAATAATAATAATAATAATAATAATAATAATAATAATAATAATAATATACTTCCTCTAAGGCATACTGATGCAGCTGATGGCACAATCCGTTTCCGGACATGAGCCTCCATGCCCTTGTTCGAGGTGCTCCGTCCCCACCTAGTCAGTCGCTCGACTGATAATAGGGGCCACCGATGGAGCTCCTGAGGGCAAGACTACACTAAGCCGAGGTTATTCCGCAGTGCCAACAACCTCTTGCAAAACGTTGCCGCATGTGCAAGTGCGTACACCAAGCATGGTTGCTAGAACTACCTCAAAACCCCACCCATAACAATTTGGTATCCGCTGGGTCCACGGGCTATCAACCGGCATAGCGGAGTTTAAGATCTTCGACAGGTGCCCAACGACCCTCCTCCCCAGCATCATCCACCAAATGGTTTTGAGTTGGCATCACATTTTAACGCCGTAAGGCCATTGGGCTGGAGCTCTGATAAACAAGCGTGACTAAGTTTTTATCATCAGGTATCACAGTCAACACTAAGGCATACTGATGCAGCTGAGGCTCATGCCCTTGTTCGAGGTGCTCCATCCCCACCTAGTCAGTCTCTCGACTGATTATAGGGGCCACCGATGGAGCTCCTGAGGGCAAGACTGCACTAAGCCGAGGTTATTCCGCAGTGCCAACAACCTCTTGCAATACGTTGCCGCATGTGCAAGTGCGTACACCAAGCATGGTTGCTAGAACTACCTCAAAACCCCACCCATGACAATTTGGTATCCGCTGGGTCCACGGGCTATCAACCACCGACCTGAGCTGCCCCTATGCTTAATGCAGGCGCCAAAAAGGCAAAGACGGGGAAGAGGAAGAACAAGACCCGATAGTCTTGCACCCACCAAAGCGGTGACGTCTGTGTCAGCATCACGAGGCACCTTGCCCTCGGGAGCGCCCTCCTTGCAACCGAGCGAGAC
>WBZZ01004911.1:37500-55000 GCA_019918135.1 Paulinella micropora
GCACCTTGATTAACGGAGAAGCGTGAGATCAAAGTTCGCTTACGTTTCATGTTAAATATATATATTATATACACGTACATATATATATATATATATAAAGGAACTTGCTGCAAAATCTATTGATGCACGCATAAATCGTATCAATATGTATTCAACCACGACCCTCACATATCCCCTTCTGACAATTATTATTATTATTATTATTATTATTATTATTACTATTATTATCAGTATTATTATTATCAGTATTATTATTATTATTATTATTATTATTATTATTATTATTATTATTATTATTATTATACCGGTCTATTTCTGGACCAGTATTTTCATTGAACATACCGGCCCGTCTGGAAGTGTTGGAACTGCCCTTGCGGGGGTGTCATTAGAGCTTATCGTCAATTCTTCGTACTCCCCTCACGGGTGAGACGATGGAGGCGCATGTGCAGAAATGCATCAGCCATTGACAGAGAAGCACTATTATTATTACTATTATTATATTATTATTTCACATGGCTTCACATTTGTCTTAGCACTTTGACTAATGGAAAAGCGTGAGATCAAAGTTTGCTTACGTTGCATGTTAAATATGTGTATTATGTGCACGTACATGTATACATATATAAAGGAATTTACTGCAAAATCTATTGATGCACGCATAATTCGTATCAATATATATTCAACCACAACCCTCACATATCCTCTTCCTGACTTTGCAAGTGCACGCTTCGCTAGAGGTATGGTTTGGGTGCGTGATCGAGTCAGTAGATTTACCCGCTGTGGTTGCAGGTGCCGTTATAGCGCGTGGCATGTTGCACAACAATAAGTGATGATTGTAACAATAATAATAATCATAGTAATAATAATAATAGTGCTTCTCTGTCAATGGCTGATGCATTTCTGCACATGCGCCTCCATAGTCTCACCCGTGAGGGGAGTACGAAGAATTGACGATAAGCTCTAATGACACCCCCGCAAGGGCAGTTCCAACACTTCCAGACGGGCCGGTATGTTCAATGAAAATACTGGTCCAGACGGATCGGTATGTTCAATGAAAATACTGGTGGCACCGACGGGAATCGAACTGGCGACAGGGCCCAGATGGTAGAACTTGACCACTGGGCTATCACGGTGTCCATAATAATAATAATAATAATGATAATAATAATAATAATAATAATAATAATAATAATAATAATAATAATAATAATAATAATAATAATAATAATAATAATAATAATAATAATAGGCTTCCTCAGACTATAGCATCAGATCCAGATCCTGGACATGTGCCTCCATTGGGTCACCGGGGTCAGCCGATCCCAACGCATTGTCAGAACACCAAACAGACATAGCAGCAACAGCAACAGCAGGGGCAGATTGGGGCTGTGAAGTGCATGAAGAGCTAGATGCGAGGGTGTTAGCTGAAGAGAAGAACTCGGAGACACTACGCTGCGCTCCCGAACCCCTCTCTCTAGCCAGGACGTCCACACTGCGCGGACGGCCGCGCCGCGCAACATCAACGTCACTTGGGGGAGAGGGTGGGACAGAAGCTGATGGAACCTCAGTGAGGTCAATCACCTCCTCGCCCCCATCCTCCACCCCAAGCTCCTCCCTTTTACCCTCCCTAGCAGACCAACACTCAGACACATATGATCCAAACAACACATCCAACTTTGGAGGGGGGCGCAACGCTGTAACCCCTAACAACGCAGCAAGCCTAAAGTTACTGCGGAAGCGCGACTTCCCCTGAAAAAGCTTACAAAACAATCGTGATTGATCCACAGGCGACATATCATCCCAACCCTGCCGCACAGAGCCCTCCCGCTCCCGCCCAAGCAACACATCCTCCACCACAACCTCACCACCTACGACCTCACCACCCTCCTCACTCCCTCCATCCCCCTCAGCACCCCCCACAGCCATGCCACCGAGCCTCTGCATACTCAGCAACAGCTGCTTACGTCTCCCCTCATGCATGGGGCAATCCCATAAGAAGTGCGCAAGGGACTCATTGACATCATCATGACAACAGAAGCAGCGAGGGGACATGCCACTGACCAACTTGCTGCGGTACAACCGAAGGCGGTTGTTGCAGCTGAGCAACCTTCTCCGAAGCAGATTATAATGCGCATCATCAAGGGCTACCCATCTTGGGAACTCCTTAGTTCCAAAGACTTGTCTTAGGATGACTCGCAGGCCATCAGTAAGATCGCTGCCTGCCTCTCGCTTGTCCCACATCAGTTGCTGCACCATCTTGACGTCCTGCTGAAGGGCCCACTTGTCCACAGTCGAACACCAACCCTCGAGGTCCTTCTCTGAGCTATTTAGGAGCTCCTGAAGCCCTTGTTGTAGATCCATTGAGTCCCTGATAGCGCCTTCGGCCTCCGCAGTCCAGTCGGATTTGACTTGAGATGCGATGACAGGAAATCGCTTCTCCGGTAGAACACGCAGCCGTCCATAGAACTTCAGTTGCGCCGCCCGCCGCAAACGCTCCGCACTCAAAGAGCGCGCCAGAAAGAGTGTAATCCACTTGCTTGTCTTAGGGCTGATGCCGAGAATCATCCTCATGGGGCGCAGCATTGCTGCCTCCAGCTTGGTGAGCTGCGATACGGGGGCACGCCAGACATCGAAGGCGTACTTCAGCTTGGCCCCCACAAGTTGATTCCAGCACATGAGACGATACCTAGCTTGTATCTCACCTGCACACCACAAAGAGTACCAACCTGCGGTGGCGACTTCAGTGACACGCGTAGCCCGCAGGGCCTGCTCCTTCCACTTCAGGTCGTCGGTGATAACCACTCCCAGGTACTTGTACTGACTGGTGACACAAAGCTTCTGGCCGCGAAACCACACCACGGGCTCACCTCGCTCCCTGATACTTGGTCGTTTTGCCTTGCTCGACGTGTAAATGGGCATGATTTCCGTCTTGCCGGGCTTCAAGTTGACTTCCAGCCGGTAATCTTCCGCGAACTTGGCCACAACATTGACCATCTTCTGGAGCTCGGTGCGACTGTGAGCGATGAGGGCCACGTCGTCCGCGTATAGAAGTGCCTTGATGTCGTTCAGCCGCTTCACATCCGTGATCTTGAGGGCACTCGCCAGCCGATCACACAGCTCATCCATAAAGACGTTGAAGAGTGTGGGAGAGAGAGGGGACCCCTGTTGGACGCCTACACCCTCCAGTACTTCGGGGGTGAGTGCTCCATCAACTAGCACTTGCGACGAAGTCTGCTCGTAGCACCTGCGTAGCGTGCGCCAGAACTTGCCCCTTACACCCAGCTTCCAGAGCCTCTCAAATAGGCCATCTCTCCAAACAGACGGGAAAGCCTTGCGTAGATCGACGAACAGGACATACGACTCCCGCTTCTGCTGCTGACGCCCCTTCAACCTCTGCCAAAGGGTAAAGACCTGATCCGTAGTGCGACGCCCCGGGCGGAAGCCTCCTTGCTCTGGACGTAGCTTATCCGGGCCATCCACGAAGAGCGTTAGACTAGTAGCTAATAAGGACAGATACAGCTTACCAAGGCAACTAATAATCGAGATATCCCTCCAGTTGTCAGGATCCGTAGGATCCCCACCCTTGGGGATATTGACGATGATTCCCTTGCCCCAAGCTTTTGGAGTCCTCTCGGCTTCTCGAATCCAGTTGAAGTACTGCGTTAAGTAGCCATTGATGTAGGCGCCGCCATACTTGAGCATCTCGTTCTTCACTTTGTCCTCGCCACAAGCTTTGTGGTTATTCAGGGCACGTTGCCTTGCAAGGACCTCCTCTTGCGTGAACGGCTTGTCCAGCTCTTCGCAAGTGTCTTCACCTACTTCGTGCTCCTTCATAGCCCGGGCCACCTCATCTCTGAAGCGATCGTTCCAGTGGAACTGCCGCTTAGCTTCGGCTTCCTCCCACTCCAGCGAGCCTGCTTCTGCACAGCACTCCACCACCACAGCCGCACTTGCCGGATTTTCCCGTGGCTTCACCGAATTTTTCCGAAATTCCTCCCACCGAGCGACCTTTTCCGGCAGCATACACGCCAGTGAGCCATCCTCCCTTTGCACCGGCGCGGAGACCTTCGTTCTGCGTGCCCCGCCAAGCCGCTTCGCGAGTAGCCAAAAGCGCTTTGAGGATTGCTCGCGTTGACATTTGACCGCTTCTTCCTGCACTTGCTTGAAGGAGGCGGACTTCTTGGCCCGAGTTGCCTTCCGAATTTGCTTGCGGAGCCGTAGCCAATTCAGACGGGCTTCCGCATTCGATTCATCCCTCCTGTATGCTGCGTAGGCCTCCCGGCGCTGCTGAATGAGCTCCTTTAGCTCCCCGTCGAACCAATTGTTGGTGAAACGGGGTCGTATACATCTGGAGCCAAGGACCCGGTGCGCCGCCATTCTGAAGGACTGCGCCACTCGCTCGGTGACGCCATCTACCACCCGTTGGCTGTCGGCACCACCCGATAGGTCAAGCTCAGGCAGCTGATGCACTCCAAGCTTCTGTAGGCAATGCTGGAATACGTCATCGAACTTGTCGCGTAGATAATCCAGCGCTTGCTTCGCAGCGTGATCATTACCCGAGACACCAGCACCAATAAGCTTATCAACACGAAAGGACCTGTAAGGTTTCGCAGCCCGCTTTGGCCGGCGCTGGCCGCTCCACGTCAGTTCGGCCCATACTGCCTTGTGGTCCGTATCAAGATCATCTTCGCATACTCCGAACTTTGCTCCAGATGCCAAGCCAGGCGACGCGCAGATGTAATCGAGGAGGTGCTTGCCTGTGCCCATGCCGCGCTGCTCACGCCGGGACCACCAGTAGGACCCTTCCACTGGGCACGAGAAGCCGCTCAGATTTCGCAGGCCCGTAGCGACGAGGACAGCCGCGAGTCTCTTGTCGTTCTCCGAACGTACCGGTGCTCTCTTATCATCGACCTCCCCGTGCTGACCGACGATGCCCTCCTCTTTTCGGCTGCATGCCGGCCCGAGCTTCGCGTTGGCATCCGCCACCGTGACCACAAGACCTTTGGCTCCAAAAAAAGCTATAGCTGCCTGCCAGGCCGCATACGCCTCTGACGACTCTTCTTCCTGCGTTTCCTGGGGAAAGTAGCCGTTGCCCACATAGATATCCTGAGCGCCGGTAACACCCGAGGCGATACGCAGCCACACTTGCTGCCGGTGGTCGACGACGACCACCGGGGGCTGAGACCAGGTTGCAATACGGACCAAGGAAGTTAGCCACCGCGAATAGAACCCCACCCTTGCAGCGATTTTTCTCGCTGACCTCCGCAGGTTTTCCAAAAATCCGGAATCCATCCAGGCTGCATTTGGAAAGTTGCTTCTTGCCCATGCGGTGCTCCTGAGCCCCGATGACTAGCCAGCCCTCGTGCTTGTAGAATGATGCCCATTCCGCCGTGCCTACGTTGTCGTATCCCGTTTTACCCTGCCAGTTGTGACTCGTGACGAGTAGCTTGAAGCCGGTATCGAACTGCTTGGAGCGGTGCTTCTTGGCTCGTTTCCGGACCCGACGGCCGCGCTTGGCTTCCGCCCTCGTGCTGCCCCCCTCTGCAGGTGCTTGCGCAGGTTGGTCCCCCACTGCACTGGCCGCCGAATGCAGGGGCACCACATGCACATCACCACACTCAGACACACACTTAGGTGCATCGGCAGCCAATGCCGAAGACACCACCTGCACATCATCGACACATTCTTCATGCAGAGGCAAGACGCGATATCCCGTCGCAGCTTCCTCCTTCCGGACCGCCGCTTCCCCACGCAGATGGATGCGAATAAGCCTTCGGACACGTTCCCTGTCCCTGAACCTGCGCCCAAGGGCCACATTGACCCCTCTGCCGAAGAATTTGAGATGTTTGAGTTGCTGCAACGCCGTCTGCCTGCTGTCATCGTCCTCGTAGACCAGCTCCAGGTGACGAGACATTCGCTGGCCTTGCCACTCCATTACCGGGACCACCAGACCAAGACCGCTCATTTTGGAGGCGATCTCCTGTAGATTGGCGCGTTCTGAGAGCCCCCAGACAATCAGATTACGCCCGTCCTTGTCGTACCGATCTACCCGCCGGTACCGTCGAGGCGGCGGTGCCATCTGCCATATAGCGCCGCTCGCCTTATGTTGAAGCGCCGACCCGTGTGCCAGGTTTGGGGAGGAAGGATGAGGCGCAGCTAAGATAGCCTCTCCACGTGGTTCAGGAATTCCGTCATATACGCGAGCCCTCATCCTCCCATCCTGGGACATCGGGCCAGAGCCCGTCGAAGAGGCATTCCCACGGGGATTGTCCAGGTCTTCGGCGATTCTACCTTGTCTAATAAGGGCCACAGTGGTAGCTCCGTGCTTCGCGTATTTGTAATCCATTGAGAGTAGTAGACGGCCAATGTCGCTGGCCATCACCGCCGCGCCTCTTTACGCCGAGGAAAGCGCCCGTCCATGCAAATAGCATCGGCGGTATCTGCAACACACACTACACGCATTTCCGCCGGTGTCACTGGACGCTGCCGCGTCGCTTCGTGCCCTTCGGCGCCCGCCAGCACCCCCAGCGTCGCCAGAACCTGCCTCACGCACTACACACACTCTCCATCGCATCGCCAACGCCTCTACTCTCATGCCTTATGGACTTTCAGCTGCTCCTAACAATACACATCATGAGGTACGGGTGTCCCCGAGTGGAGCCAGATCGGACGGCGTGCCGCTGAAACTCCTTCCCCCACGTGGGTATAGAAGGCGCGAACCTAGCGGTACCTATAGGGTCTTACAGACAAGTATAGTAATCCCAGCCGAAGCTGCTCAGTTAGAAATGCAACGGTGGAGGGTGTGAATGCATGGGGCAAGGCACGGCAACGCAGCAAGGCACTGGCAAGGCATTGGGACCGACTGAAGCCCCTCTCCAACGTGCGCTCATCATGTGTTCCAGTTAGGCAACCCCGAAGAAGCGAAGATAGGGAGGAGACAAAACCCAGATAGGATGAAGATAGGATTAACATGAAGCCGAAATGGAGCCGAGTTGGAACAGGTCAACTCAGCCCCATCTCGGCTCAATGTGAATCCTATCTTCAACCCATCTCGGTACTGTTTCCTCCGAATGCTCACCTCAACAAGATCACCAAACCGGAACTGGAAGCCCCCAGGCATTTACTCGGCAGGAAATTCGGCGAAAATGGGCTAACCAGGAAACCAGACCCAAACCAACAGCCAAGAAAAACGAGCCAACCAACAATCCAACAGACAACCCCACAACCTGCCTGGCCGAACCCCTACCGAGTAAATGCCCAGTTGAGAGTTGCGCATATCCCGGTGACCGCCCTCCCCAAGCGGTCACCTTCGTGGGGAGAGGCCCAACCACCTCCTCTTCCCATGGAGTGCCATCTTGTGCACCCCTCCAGAATAATAATAATAATAATAATAATAATAATAATAATAATAATAATAATAATAATAATAATAATAATAATAATAATAATAATAATAATAATAATAATAATAATAATAATAATAATAATAATAATAATAATAATAATCATGATAATCAATAATAATCAATAATAATCAAAATCAATAACACTCATAATCAATCATAATCATAATCATAATAGTGTATCTCCTGCCAATTGCTGAGCCAAAAGGCCATGTGCATCCAGTCCTCCATTCCATAAGGAAAGTCTCCACACCAATCGGTGGAATAAAGGAAGTGACGGCATAGAACATTACTCTAGGAGCTTTATACCAATCAGCCCATGGAAAGGACCGATGGCCTATGTACTCCCTCATAATCATAATAATAATAATAATAATAATAATAATAATAATAATAATAATAATAATAATAATAATAATAATAATAATAATAATAATAATTCATGGCTTCACATTTGTCGTAGCACTTTGATTAATGGAGAAGGCTGAGATCAAAGTTGGCTTATCTTGCATGAATATATGTATTATATACATGTACATGTATATGCATAAAAAGGAACTTACTGCTAAATCTATTGATGCTCGCATGACTCGTATCAAAATATATTCAACCACAACCCCCACATGTCCCCTTCCTGACTTGCCAGTACATGCTTCGCTAGAGGTATGGTTAGGGAGCGTGAACGAGTCAGCAAATTTACCCACTATGGTTGCAGGTGACGTTGTAGGCCTGGTTGTGGTTGCAGGTGCCGTTGTAGCGCCTGGCATATTGCACAACAATAATTAATTATTGTCATAAAAATCATAATAATAATAGTGCTTCTCTGTCCATGGCTGATGCAAATCTGCACATGCGCCTCCATCGAATCACCCGTGAGGGGAGTACGAAGAATTGACGATAGGCTCTAATGACACCCCCGCAAGGGCAGTTCCAACACTTCCTGACGGACCGGTATGTTCAATGAAAATACTGGTGGCACAGACGGGAATCGAACTGGCGACAGGGCCCAGATGGTAGAACTTGACCACTGGGCTATCACGGTGTCCCATAATAATAATAATACTATATCTGAGGCGTACTGATGCAGCTAATGGCATATCCTCAACGGACATAAGCCTCCAATACCCTTGTTCGAGGTCCTCCACCCCCCCGTGTCAGTCTCTCGCCTGATGATCGGGGCCACCGATGGAGCTCCTGAGGGCAAGACTGCACTAAGCCGAGGTTATTCCGCAGTCCCAGCAACCTCTTGCAAGACGTCACCGAATGTGCAAGTGCATACACCAAGCGCGGTTGCTAGAGCTGCCTCGAAACCCCACCCGTAACAATCTGGTGTCTGCTGGGTCCTGGGCTATCAACCAGCATATGCGGAGTTTAAGATCTTTTACGCGCGCAACGACCCTCCTCCCCAGCATCTACCACCAAAGGGTTATGAGTTGGCGTCACAGTTTAACGCCTTGAGGCCATTGGGCTGGAACTCTGTTTAGCAAGTGTGACTAGGTTTTTTCATCGGGATTTCCCTCAAATATGTCACAGTCAACACTCCAAGGCAGATTTACTATATCAGAGGCGTACTGATGCAGCTAATGACATATCCTCAACGGACATAAGCCTCCAATACCCTTGTTCGAGGTCCTCCACCCCCCCGTGTCAGTCTCTCGCCTGATGATCGGGGCCACCGATGGAGCTCCTGAGGGCAAGACTGCACTAAGCCGAGGTTATTCCGCAGTCCCAGCAACCTCTTGCAAGACGTCACCGAATGTGCAAGTGCATACACCAAGCGCGGTTGCTAGAGCTGCCTCGAAACCCCCACCCATAACAATCTGGTGTCTGCTGGGTCCTGGGCTATCAACCAGCATATGCGGAGTTTAAGATCTTTTACGCGCGCAACGACCCTCCTCCCCAGCATCTACCACCAAAGGGTTATGAGTTGGCGTCACAGTTTAACGCCTTGAGGCCATTGGGCTGGAACTCTGCTTAGCAAGTGTGACTAGGTTTTTTCATCGGGATTTCCCTCAAATATGTCACAGTGGAAGAGGCATGCGATTTCTCCGAACACGACAGATGGTTCGCGCGGTCTGCACGGTACAATTTCTCCTTGTGTCTGTTTCATTGGAAATATGTATGTACCCCCTATACTTCTGACACTGAACCTAGCTGCCTCGCCTTGCATTGTATCGGCACAATGTCACATATTTTTTTGTTGATAATGTCACGTATTTTATGATAATGTCACATAATAATGTCAAGCTAAAAATATATGATATAGTCACATATTTCGTGATTTAGTCATGTATTTTGTGATATTGTTGCACTGTGTACCTGATTCCTTGTCTCTGCAGGGAATTAGCAAGCGCCGAGAGGGACAAGAAGGACGCGTGTGTGTATTTTATGAAGAGAAGTTTCTTGCCTGGTTTTCTGGGAGGGACGAAGGAGGAAATCCCCTCCCAGAAATTTTTCCTGGAGGACAAACGTTTCCTCCACGTCCGAAAGTACATGCTTGCGGTGCTGCAGTTCATGACGGTGGACAACTTCCCTACTTACCGTTCGGTCTGCTCTCTCTCTCTCTCTCTCTCTCTCTCTCTCCCTCCCTCTCTGTTGTTGTTGTTGTTGTTGTTGTTGGTTTGGTGTCGTAATTAGTGATTGTGCACGTGTTGTACAGCTTTCGAGAAGAGGCACACCTGGGATTCCCTGCTGCCAGTTCTGGGTGCCATTGTTAGGGACTTTAGGGCATTCGTGCCACCCCCAGGCGCGCCAACGTCTTCACATGGCCCCCTACCCGAAGAACCACTGGCAGTTGGGTCCCCAGAGCTGCAGCGCGCAGTGTCCAGGCCCTCGCCAAAATTGGTCAAGACGAATCCCGCTGACGCACCCAAGAAGAAGCTCAGCGCCAAGGCGATGAAGAGGATTAGGGTTAGGGAGAGAGAGAGAGAGAGAGAGAGAGAGAGAGAGAGAGAGAGAGAGAGAGAGAGAGAGGGAGAGAAGACCTTCATCGTCCCAGTGGCGGTACATTCCGCAACTGCAGCAGAACTTCTGCTGCAATGCCCTCTGGCCACGGCAACGCGTACAGCGCCACAACACCCTCTCGCCCTAACTTCAATTGTGACGTTAAATGTCAGTTGGTGTTTGTTTGCTGCGCAGCCGAGGACCTGGACATGGAGCAGCACTTCATCTGCCAAGCTGTAGATTGCATTCAACCTTTGCAGCGTGGCACGTGTCACGTGCCACAACTGCCAGCACGAGCAGTGCCACGAAGAGGAGGAAGTCGCCGAACCTGCCCCGGCTTCTGAGGCCGCACCTGCCGAACAGCCAAGACCACCCTCCCGAGGCGTCGCGAGCGACAGCAAACAAAAACTCGAGGAGAGCGATGACCCAGGGTGGTATTGGCGCACTAATAGCCAAGGTCTTCGAGAATCGGTCAACGAGCAAGGGCATCTCCATCAGTTTCAGCCCCTGGTAAGAGGCAGAGTTTTGTGATTTGAGTATATTTTGAGTAACGGGTTGCGTTCTGCCCTCAAGATGCGCGTGCTGGGCGGACCCCGGGGCACTGTCTGTGACCACCTCATTCCTGATAACTTTGTGGTCACTGAGGTGTTTGAAATGAGGCAGGATCCGGGCGTTAGCAATAAGTTTGAGTTCATGGGCTTAACCTGCAAAACTTTCGCCAACCATTTCGATGGATCTCCCAACGTGGGCGCAAAAGTGTTCACACAGTCGGTGAGCGTGCAGTCATTGAGGAAGGCTCTGTTCCCGCCAAGAAAAAAGCAGGCGCAGCGCTTGCTTCAGTACTTTGATGTGCTGGACTACATAACAAAGGACGAAGACGCCGACTTCTCTGCCTTCAGTCCGGATTGGTGGGACGACGTTGGAACACATGCGCAGTTGGATGGCATTGCGGAAGAGGAGCCCTTGTCGGACAATGGAGAAGATCCGGCCGACCCCCTTCCTGGTGACGAGGGAGATTCTGAAGGTCGCAAAGAGGAACGCAAGGGGGAAGAAAAAGAAGTGGTTCAGGAGGAGGTGCTGCACGAAGGAGAAGAGGAGCAAGGACTTCAAGGGGGAAAGTAGGTAATTACAAATAATTGCATGCGCATATATACGTAAGCCTGCATGATATGAATCATTATGCAATCTTGTTTGCTTTGTGTAGGGAAATGGCTGCGGCTCAAGTATGGAGCCGGGAATGGGTTCATGGGCAGCTTTGGTGTTTGCCCATGTCGCAAGATAAGGAGTGGTGTGATATGTATGCAGTACGGTACCTGGGTCCCCACCATTCAATTGCGACACAGTTTGAGCGTTGTGAGATGAGTGAAAAAAAAATACAATGTGCAATTCTTTGGTTCCGCACATGTTAAACAAGGCAGGATGCCAGAAAATCAGTCTTTGTTGTATCCTGCTTTTCTTTCAGAGGTAGATTTCAGAAATGGAAATCTAGAATTATTTTTACAGAGAAGCATGAGAGTTGTAGCGCGTACACTGGAGTAGTTACCGATAGAGACTTAATTGAAGGTGAGAGAGTATTCGACGATGGCAGTGAGTCCTGCAGCGAGGAAGGGAGAAGACTGACGCTAGATAGTTGGAGTAGGATTCTGGCACTTGGACTTAAATACAACAGCCAACTAAGTTTCGATTTGACAGGCAACTAAGTGCTATTTCATTCCATGGAAAGAGTTTTCGATATAATTTCAATGGAAAGAGTTGCAAGTACTTAAAATACAAGTTTTCATTAAATTTTATGACGCACTTGATTATCACTTGGAGCCGGGAGACCGGAGAGACTGGGGGGCCGGGGACAGGCTGTGACTATGTTATAAAAATTATGACAATATCACTTTATTTGTGACTTTCTCATTAATAAAATCAATGACATAACCATTTCTGGAGTGACATTCTCACCTTTCTTAAGTGATATTCTCACTTCTAGAATGCAAGCAATCTTTTTAGTGATATAATCACTTTTTTGTGACAAACTCACGAATGACAATATCACTTCTGGAGTGATAATATCATAAAAGAAGTGATATTGCCACCGATGACAATATCACTTCCGGAGTGATACTAGTAATGTCGCAAAAGTGCCTATTCCCCCCTGGAGTGAAAATGTTAGTTTTTTTGTGACGTCAAATGTCCTGGTAGTGATGTCCTGCCTAGTATATAATGGGGCCGTCCCTTGGCGCCCTTTTCTCAATAAGTATCTACTGTAGGACACAGCAAGTATACGGCAGATTATTAAGTTAGTCTCACACCCCCTTCTATTAATACAGTTAGTAGTAAGTTAAACTTGCAGAACGATGAATTTGACGACAATGAGAACAATTCCCGCCAGCCTTCAGTCCTCGAACGAAATCAAAAACTTGAGATGTACTGCCATGCAAAACTGTCATTGAAGTCACAATTAATGTATGGGTCAAAACGTTGAAGGGTTGAATAATGCTAATTTACTGTGACACTTCAATAGACAACTGCCTTCGCAATGCTACTCGTCGAGTACCGGCAACCGGGGCGTCCCCCTCTTACCGGTCGTAGACTTCACACTGCACACGAAGAATTTCATCCGTGACTAAGTAGTAACAATGCGAACGATTCCCGCCAGTTCAGCCACCGAAGTCAAAAGGATCATCAGTGTACCGTCCGACCCTGAGTCAAATTGACACATGAAACGTACTGATATGGGTAAAAAGGGTAATGGTAAAAAGCAGGCTGGTGCCACCAGTACCAGAACAAGTACTGAAAAAGGACTGCATTAATAACTAATAATACTACTATGGTTATTAACGGTAACGACTACTACTAACGGATCATTAAAGTAACAGTCGACATAACTGACTCGGAGGAGAAAGGGTCTAATTATTCAATCAATAATCATCGGTCCAATGCCCTCTTGAAAGTTAACCCTTAACCGGTTTCAATCCCCAAAAGTGGCTTCAATCCCCAAAAGTGGTTTGAATTTTTGAGTTGAATAAAAACATAAATACCAATCGAAACAAGCTGTACTACGCTGCAAATTTAATATTTACGTGTTGGGGAAGCTATCTGTGAAAACCAGAATGTCATAGCTTTTCTAGAAGTGACTTAAATATGAAACTGAAACCAGGCACCAACCACTTTTTTTCACGAATTTTTGTTGCCTTTTTTTACGTGGCGGGGACCTTTTTTTTTTTCAACATCATGTCTGCGCACCAAGAGCTTCTCACAGTCCGTGTGCGTCTTCCGGTCAGGGAATTTGGTGAGGCTTATGCCAAACAAAAATGGCCTGATGACTGGAAGACGAGGGAGATTGAGGGTACTGTTTCTCGACAGTATGGTCGTACAAAAGACAAGTTTTGGATGAAGTGGGATGCGGAGGATGAAGACGATTCCATGATGATTGCTTCGGAGATTATCAAATACAGAATTGAAGGGAGTGGCTCTGCCGATAACGGCATACTTGGGCAAGGCCAGGAAATCGACGGAGATGCCAAAAATGCAATAAATGCTGGGTAGACTTGTTTTTCTTGAACCTCGAATTTTTCTTGTGATGTCAAATGGTTTCTCTGCGTGTTTGCAGTGAGGACTGCTTGATACCCAGCAACCCTGATGACGATGACTATGTGTACCTATCCCTACCTGGTTTCAGCTATTTTGTGCAATTTTGCTTCTGTTTTGTTGTCGGCCAAGGACGATGCTGGAAGTATAGTAAATTTCTGTACTTCCATACATGCATCGGCGTTGGCTGTCAGTATTCCTTACTGTACTGTTTTCCAACAGACCGCCAGAGTCGGGGGATGAGTCGGGTAGTTCAATCGATGAAGAGGATCAAAAAGAAGGAGATATGGACAACAAACGAGCCCCTCATCCCAGCGACTCACTTGTCAGTGACGATGATGTCGAAGAAGATGAGGGGTCTGGTGAAGACGAGGAGGAGGATCCGTCACTAGAGATTGACGAAGGCGATAGCCTACCTGTCAGTGAGTTCAAAGATGTCAAAGAATGGAAGGTGGGTGTTGCACCTCCTCGTGTGCTGCCGGCATTCGAAGGGCAGTCCAGGGCATCACTTTCTGTGCGTTCCCCCGACCTCCTCAGTATGGTGGATATTTTCTTTATGTTCTTACCCACGCAATTCTGGCAGAATGTCACAAGAAACACCAACAAGTATGCAACCTGGAAACGTAATCTCAACCCCTCAGAGCGTCAGCGGCCTTGGGTACACGTGACACTATCTGACATACTTTCATTTTTGGCGATCCTTATAATGATGGGGGGGATGGGGTTGCCTGCTGAAACAGATTATTGGATTGGCGCTGTGTCAGACTTCTGGCAGTGGCCAGACCTTGCAAGCATCATGGGGTACGTGAGGTATCAGAATATCAAACGTTATTTTCATCTCACTGACCCCCGTCTGGCAGCTCCTCGTGACTCCCCTCAGTATGACAAACTTTTCAATGTTCGAGTCTTTATTGAGATTATACAAGAAAATTTTCCTAGGCTGTGGGAATTGGGTCAGTGGGTGTCAATCGACGAGGGAATGATCCCTTTCAAAGGGCGTACCTACCTCAGGCAATAGTTACCGAAAAAACCAATCAAATGGGGATTCAAACTGTTTGCTCTGTGCTGTTCAGTAACAGGCTATTTTTATACGCTGCTTTGTTATGAGGGTGAGGGAACGGTGCAGGACGATTCTGGGCACGGAATGACGTATGCAGTTGTTATGAAGCTTTTAGACCTAGCCGGCATCGACCAAAGCGGCAGGATCATCGCTTTAGATAGGTTTTACACAGGGCTGCAGTTGTTTTTTGACTGTGTCCTAAAGAGGGGCATCAACTGCATTGGCACTGTTGTCAAACCCAGGCTGAGGGCGGCAAAGGAGCTACTGGACGAAGTCAAGAAGAATAGTGACCGGGGCACGTCCGCAATGGCCACTTGGAGTCATAACGGAGTCACTATGCATGCTGTTGCTTGGAAAGACACCCAGGTGGTTTATTTGTTGTCAACTGTGTTGGGGGGTACCATGAGCCACGTCGAAAGGAGGCTGCATGGGGGTGGAGCTACGGTTCCAGTGAATTGTTTTGAAATTTGCAAGACATACACTCAGCACATGGGCGGCGTTGATACAGGCGATCAGTTACGACTTCGTTACGGAGTTGAGAAGGCGGTAAGATTCAACAAGCCTTGGTTCAAGTTATTTGCGGGTTTGTTAGATGTTGCGGTTACAAACACAACTATCATCTACAAACTGTTTCATAAAGAAAAAACACGCAAAGACATGCTCAAGGAACTTATTGAGGGTTTGGTGTCTTATGCGGGGCTTTTTGGAGGTTCTAGGAGCGCAGCGAGGGGCAAGCGTGTGATATGCCCTGGCCATTTGGTAAGTCTTACAAACGAGGCGAGTGATGGTAAGCGCGGCGCGAGTAAGCAGAACTCGGTTTGTTGTGCGGTGTGTGCTAGTAACGGAATCCGCAAGCGTACCAGTGCTTATTGCAGCGATTGTCGCTATTTTTTTTGCCGAACTGGAGAATGTTTTCCGTGGCACACAGTTAATCATTTTGTTCCATCTGGGAAATGTAAGAGGCAGCCGTTGTGACAGTGATTGTCAAGGTTTTATTAGTTATTGAAGAACGGTTTTTTTACACAATTAGCTTCCAACGGGTTTAATTCAATTGAATTTAATAATATAACTGTCAAAAACCACAAATAAGGATTAAAAAACTTGAAATTGGGTCGGATCCCCAAACGTGGCTTTAGATCCCCAAAAGTGGCAAACCTGTTAAGGGTTAATTAGACTCCCTTACGAGTCAGTGTCCCACAACCCCCACAACCGTGTGACGATAAATAGTGACAACAATAGCAAATAAACAAAATGGGCAAGTGAGCTATCCTACGCCTGTCCCCTGTGACAGTGGAGTTCGGCAAGTGAATATAGCTACACTGTACTTGAACTACTACTATTCGCTTGCTATCGGCCCCCGTAACCTATTCCAGGTTCTATTTTACTATCAAAAACATGTCCACGAACGTGCCCAGTTGGAAGTCCCCCCGATACGCCAGGCACCGGTCCCCCACACGAATCCATCGTCCGCTATCGGGAGTTGTCCCTCCGGGAGGGAACGGTCCCTGTCAGTGAGTCCTTAATCCGATGATACGTACCGCACTCGCCGGTTATACGGCTCCCCACTCATAGGCTTAATGTTGATGTCGGCGATGTTGTCGTCGGACGCCACATTCTCGTTGACCACGAGCCCAGCGTCCACCTTCTGGTTCACTATTGCGCAGCGCAGGTCCACGTGCCCGAGCTTGCTAGAAAATATATTTGTATCGGCGAGGTCCAGAGCTGCACCCTGGTTGTCACCGTACAGGCCTAGGATGGGGGCTGCCCCCACCCGTACGGCCCCATTGCGTCCGCGACCCGGCCGTCGGCGATTCCCTGCACAAAATTCATGGTTTTATCCTGCCCGTGATACGCCTCCACCATGGCGTACACTTCTGCCTCGCATGATGAGGCTTCCGGGGCCGCTGGCACCAAACGCTCGCCCTCGGCCGCTTCTTCCGGATCCCCGCTCCCGGCCGCCGCCGAGCTCGTCACTCGTTGTACGCGCCTTCTCCACCCGGGCGCTCAGGGCCGCGTCCTTCGGAAGAGCCACAGACACGTTCCGCTTCAGGCAGAAAGGTGGCACCGAGCCACTTAGAAAAAAATGAAAGCCCGCCAGACGGGCGCGACGATCCTCCGGTGTACCCTTCCAACTTGAGTCAGCCCATGACATCAAGCGGGTACCGTTCGCTTTGGTGAAGCGAATTCCCTTTGCGCGCGTACCATTAAAGTACCGCACGACCTGCTCGGCCTGCTGATAATTGAATAATTCAGGCTTGGAGGCATGGGTCGCTACCTCCCCGAGCGGGCCCAACACCTCATCCCACAATACCCAAATCCTTCCCCTCGTTATAGATGCATCTGATCCACTCCTGTTCCTCATACTTACTATGGGGGAAAGGAATGCAGTGGCTTCGTTCGGGTTGATACCCTGCTCCTTCTCATCGGTTGGGGTTGTTGGCCACCCCTCTGGACGAAAACGGTAGTGTTCGGCTAAGACCTTGGTCTTAATTGCTCGATTGGGAATCACTAGCCC
>WBZZ01004911.1:62500-77500 GCA_019918135.1 Paulinella micropora
CCCCAAGCTCCTCCCTTTTACCCTCCCTAGCAGACCAACACTCAGACACATATGATCCAAACAACACATCCAACTTTGGAGGGGGACGCAACGCTGTAACCCCTAACAACGCAGCAAGCCTAAAGTTACTGCGGAAGCGCGACTTCCCCTGAAAAAGCTTACAAAACAATCGTGATTGATCCACAGGCGACATATCATCCCAACCCTGCCGCACAGAGCCCTCCCGCTCCCGCCCAAGCAACACATCCTCCACCACAACCTCACCGCCTACGACCTCACCACCCTCCTCACTCCCTCCATCCCCCTCAGCACCCCCCACAGCCATGCCACCGAGCCTCTGCATACTCAGCAACAGCTGCTTACGTCTCCCCTCATGCATGGGGCAAACCCATAAGAAGTGCGCAAGGGACTCATTGACATCATCATGACAACAGAAGCAGCGAGGGGACATGCCACTGACCAACTTGCTGCGGTACAACCGAAGGCGGTTGTTGCAGCTGAGCAACCTTCTCCGAAGCAGATTATAATGCGCATCATCAAGGGCTACCCATCTTGGGAACTCCTTAGTTCCAAAGACTTGTCTTAGGATGACTCGCAGGCCATCAGTAAGATCGCTGCCTGCCTCTCGCTTGTCCCACATCAGTTGCTGCACCATCTTGACGTCCTGCTGAAGGTCCCACTTGTCCACAGTCGAACACCAACCCTCGAGGTCCTTCTCTGAGCTATTTAGGAGCTCCTGAAGCCCTTGTTGTAGATCCATTGAGTCCCTGATAGCGCCTTCGGCCTCCGCAGTCCAGTCGGATTTGACTTGAGATGCGATGACAGGAAATCGCTTCTCCGGTAGAACACGCAGCCGTCCATAGAACTTCAGTTGCGCCGCCCGCCGCAAACGCTCCGCACTCAAAGAGCGCGCCAGAAAGAGTGTAATCCACTTGCTTGTCTTAGGGCTGATGCCGAGAATCATCCTCATGGGGCGCAGCATTGCTGCCTCCAGCTTGGTGAGCTGCGATACGGGGGCACGCCAGACATCGAAGGCGTACTTCAGCTTGGCCCCCACAAGTTGATTCCAGCACATGAGACGATACCTAGCTTGTATCTCACCTGCACACCACAAAGAGTACCAACCTGCGGTGGCGACTTCAGTGACACGCGTAGCCCGCAGGGCCTGCTCCTTCCACTTCAGGTCGTCGGTGATAACCACTCCCAGGTACTTGTACTGACTGGTGACACAAAGCTTCTGGCCGCGAAACAACACCACGGGCTCACCTCGCTCCCTGATACTTGGTCGTTTCGCCTTGCTCGACGTGTAAATGGGCATGATTTCCGTCTTGCCGGGCTTCAAGTTGACTTCCAGCCGGTAATCTTCCGCGAACTTGGCCACAACATTGACCATCTTCTGGAGCTCGGTGCGACTGTGAGCGATCAGGGCCACGTCGTCCGCGTATAGAAGTGCCTTGATGTCGTTCAGCCGCTTCACATCCGTGATCTTGAGGGCACTCGCCAGCCGATCACACAGCTCATCCATAAAGACGTTGAAGAGTGTGGGAGAGAGAGGGGACCCCTGTTGGACGCCTACACCCTCCAGTACTTCGGGGGTGAGTGCTCCATCAACTAGCACTTGCGACGAAGTCTGCTCGTAGCACCTGCGTAGCGTGCGCCAGAACTTGCCCCTTACACCCAGCTTCCAGAGCCTCTCAAATAGGCCATCTCTCCAAACAGACGGGAAAGCCTTGCGTAGATCGACGAACAGGACATACGACTCCCGCTTCTGCTGCTGACGCCCCTTCAACCTCTGCCAAAGGGTAAAGACCTGATCCGTAGTGCGACGCCCCGGGCGGAAGCCTCCTTGCTCTGGACGTAGCTTATCCGGGCCATCTACGAAGAGCGTTAGACGAGTAGCTAATAAGGACAGATACAGCTTACCAAGGCAACTAATAATCGAGATATCCCTCCAGTTGTCAGGATCCGTAGGATCCCCACCCTTGGGGATATTGACGATGATTCCCTTGCCCCAAGCTTTTGGAGTCCTCTCGGCTTCTCGAATCCAGTTGAAGTACTGCGTTAAGTAGCCATTGATGTAGGCGCCGCCATACTTGAGCATCTCGTTCTTCACTTTGTCCTCGCCACAAGCTTTGTGGTTATTCAGGGCACGTTGCCTTGCAAGGACCTCCGCTTGCGTGAACGGCTTGTCCAGCTCTTCGCAAGTGTCTTCACCTACCTCGTGCTCCTTCATAGCCCGGGCCACCTCATCTCTGAAGCGATCGTTCCAGTGGAACTGCCGCTTAGCTTCGGCTTCCTCCCACTCCAGCGAGCCTGCTTCTGCACAGCACTCCACCACCACAGCCGCACTTGCCGGATTTTCCCGTGGCTTCACCGAATTTTTCCGAAATTCCTCCCACCGAGCGACCTTTTCCGGCAGCGTACACGCCAGTGAGCCATCCTCCCTTTGCACCGGCGCGGAGACCTTCGTTCTGCGTGCCCCGCCAAGCCGCTTCGCGAGTAGCCAAAAGCGCTTTGAGGATTGCTCGCGTTGGCATTTGACCGCTTCTTCCTGCACTTGCTTGAAGGAGGCGGACTTCTTGGCCCGAGTTGCCTTCCGAATTTGCTTGCGGAGCCGTAGCCAATTCAGACGGGCTTCCGCATTCGATTCATCCCTCCTGTATGCTGCGTAGGCCTCCCGGCGCTGCTGAATGAGCTCCTTTAGCTCCCCGTCGAACCAATTGTTGGTGAAACGGGGTCGTATACATCTGGAGCCAAGGACCCGGTGCGCCGCCATTCGGAAGGACTGCGCCACTCGCTCGGTGACGTCATCTACCACCCGTTGGCTGTCGGCACCACCCGATAGGTCAAGCTCAGGCAGCTGATGCACTCCAAGCTTCTGTAGGCAATGCTGGAATACGTCATCGAACTTGTCGCGTAGATAATCCAGCGCTTGCTTCGCAGCGTGATCATTACCCGAGACACCAGCACCAATAAGCTTATCAACACGAAAGGACATGTAAGGTTTCGCAGCACGCTTTGGCCGGCGCTGGCCGCTCCACGTCAGTTCGGCCCATACTGCCTTGTGGTCCGTATCAAGATCATCTTCGCATACTCCGAACTTTGCTCCGAATGCCAAGCCAGGCGACGCGCAGATGTAATCGAGGAGGTGCTTGCCTGTGCCCATGCCGCGCTGCTCACGCCGGGACCACCAGTAGGACCCTTCCACTGGGCACGAGAAGCCGCTCAGATTTCGCAGGCCCGTAGCGACGAGGACAGCCGCGAGTCTCTTGCCGTTCTCCGAACGTACCGGTGCTCCCTTATCATCGACCTCCCCGTGCTGACCGACGATGCCCTCCTCTTTTCGGCTGCATGCCGGCCCGAGCTTCGCGTTGGCATCCGCCACCGTGACCACAAGACCCTTGGCTCCAAAAAAAGCTATAGCTGCCTGCCAGGCCGCATACGCCTCTGACGACTCTTCTTCCTGCGTTTCTTGGGGAAAGTAGCCGTTGCCCACATAGATATCCTGAGCGCCGGTAACACCCGAAGCGATACGCAGCCACACTTGCTGCCGGTGGTCGACGGGGGCTGAGACCAGGTTGCAATACGGACCAAGGAAGTTAGCCACCGCGAATAGAACCCCACCCTTGCAGCGATTTTTCTCGCTGACCTCCGCAGGTTTTCCAAAAATCCGGAATCCATCCAGGCTGCATTTGGAAAGTTGCTTCTTGCCCATGCGGTGCTCCTGAGCCCCGATGACTAGCCAGCCCTCGTGCTTGTAGAATGATGCCCATTCCGCCGTGCCTACGTTGTCGTATCCCGTTTTACCCTGCCAGTTGTGACTCGTGACGAGTAGCTTGAAGCCGGTATCGAACTGCTTGGAGCGGTGCTTCTTGGCTCGTTTCCGGACCCGACGGCCGCGCTTGGCTTCCGCCCTCGTGCTGCCCCCCTCTGCAGGTGCTTGCGCAGGTTGGTCCCCCACTGCACTGGCCGCCGAATGCAGGGGCACCACATGCACATCACCACACTCAGACACACACTTAGGTGCATCGGCAGCCAATGCCGAAGACACCACCTGCACATCATCGACACATTCTTCATGCAGAGGCAAGACGCGATATCCCGTCGCAGCTTCCTCCTTCCGGACCGCCGCTTCCCCACGCAGATGGATGCGAATAAGCCTTCGGACACGTTCCCTGTCCCTGAACCTGCGCCCAAGGGCCACATTGACCCCTCTGCCGAAGAATTTGAGATGTTTGAGTTGCTGCAACGCCGTCTGCCTGCTGTCATCGTCCTCGTAGACCAGCTCCAGGTGACGAGACATTCGCTGGCCTTGCCACTCCATTACCGGGACCACCAGACCAAGACCGCTCATTTTGGAGGCGATCTCCTGTAGATTGGCGCGTTCTGAGAGCCCCCAGACAATCAGATTACGCCCGTCCTTGTCGTACCGATCTACCCGCCGGTACCGTCGAGGCGGCGGTGCCATCTGCCATATAGCGCCGCTCGCCTTATGTTGAAGCGCCGACCCGTGTGCCAGGTTTGGGGAGGAAGGATGAGGCGCAGCTAAGATAGCCTCTCCACGTGGTTCAGGAATTCCGTCATATACGCGAGCCCTCATCCTCCCATCCTGGGACATCGGGCCAGAGCCCGTCGAAGAGGCATTCCCACGGGGATTGTCCAGGTCTTCGGCGATTCTACCTTTGTCCCATAAGGGCCACAGTGGTAGCTCCGTGCTTCGCGTATTTGTAATCCATTGAGAGTAGTAGACGGCCAATGTCGCTGGCCATCACCGCCGTGCCTCTTTACGCCGAGGAAAGCGCCCGTCCATGCAAATAGCATCGGCGGTATCTGCAACACACTACACGCATTTCCGCCGGTGTCACTGGACGCTGCCGCGTCGCTTCGTGCCCTTCGGCGCCCGCCAGCACCCCCAGCGTCGCCAGAACCTGCCTCACGCACTACACACACTCTCCATCGCATCGCCAACGCCTCTACTCTCATGCCTTATGGACTTTCAGCTGCTCCTAACAATACACATCATGAGGTACGGGTGTCCCCGAGTGGAGCCAGATCGGACGCCGTGCCGCTGAAACTCCTTCCCCCACGTGGGTATAGAAGGCGCGAACCTAGCGGTACCTATAGGGTCTTACAGACAAGTATAGTAATCCCAGCCGAAGCTGCTCAGTTAGAAATGCAACGGTGGAGGGTGTGAATGCATGGGGCAAGGCATGGCAACGCAGCAAGGCACTGGCAAGGCATTGGGACCGACTGAAGCCCCTCTCCAACGTGCGCTCATCATGTGTTCCAGTTAGGCAACCCCGAAGAAGCGAAGATAGGGAGGAGACAAAACCCAGATAGGATGAAGATAGGATTAACATGAAGCCGAAAGGGAGCCGAGTTGGAACAGGTCAACTCAGCCCCATCTCGGCTCAATGTGAATCCTATCTTCAACCCATCTCGGTACTGTTTCCTCCGAATGCTCACCTCAACAAGATCACCAAACCGGAACTGGAAGCCCCCAGGCATTTACTCGGCAGGAAATTCGGCGAAAATGGGCTAACCAGGAAACCAGACCCAAACCAACAGCCAAGAAAAACGAGCCAACCAACAATCCAACAGACAACCCCACAACCTGCCTGGCCGAACCCCTACCGAGTAAATGCCCAGTTGAGAGTTGCGCATATCCCGGTGACCGCCCTCCCCAAGCGGTCACCTTCGTGGGGAGAGGCCCAACCACCTCCTCTTCCCATGGAGTGCCATCTTGTGCACCCCTCCAGAATAATAATAATAATAATAATAATAATAATATTAAGAAGAAGAAGAAGAAGAAGAAGAAGAGAGACAGAAAGAGAGAGAGAGAGAGAGAAAGAGAGACCTTTGCCACGTCCGCGCAATTCCCTTACGGGAACAGGAGAAGAAGGGGCCTGGAAACAGTAGAAAGAGAGAGAGAGAGAGAGAGAGAGCGAGAGAGAGAGAATAATAATAATAATAATAATAATAATAATCATAATAATCATAATAATAATAATAATAATAAGAGAGAGAGAGAGAGAGACAGACAGAGAGAGAGAGAGAGAGACAGAGAGAGAGGTAGAGGGGGAGAGATGCCTTCAATTTCGCATTTTCGTGGCTCACACGCTGTAGATATTCTATGTCCGTTTGTTTTTCGTGACTTAGAAACTTTAACATTTCCGTGTCTAACTGTGTGGGATGTGCCTGTGCCTATCACAGAGAGAGAGAGAGAGACAGAGAGAGACAGAGACACAGAGAGAGAGAGAGAGGGGTACAGAGAATTAAAGAGAGAGAGAGAGAGAGAGAGAAAGAGAGAGAAAGAAAGAAAGAGAAAGGGAAACAGACAGAAAATTTTTGCACCTTGCGTCTGTCGTTTCTTCTCCTTTTTCCTCCGCGTTTCCGACCTTCTGGGTTCTCCTCTGGGTCCTCCGCCTTTTCCTCCTTGTCGTGCTTGCCCTTTTTGGCTCGCGGCGCCTCAACGGGAGCCTTCTGTTGTCTCCTTTTGCCCATGATGTCACGAGGTCAATTGTTTAACTATCCAAAAACAGAACCGACCGGCCCGCATACTTTGATGTGATGCGGGAAAAATAGGCATAATTTGATCTTTTTTGAATGGAGTAACGGTGGCTAAAAGTGATTCTCACCTCCTGTGTGACTTGTGTTGTTTGTGTCACCTGACACTGAAATGCCGCGGCAGTGCGACACCTTGCTGCCATGCCCTTGCTCAAGCTGCAAGGGCATATTACAATCACACACCACGGTCGCGAGGCACACCTTCGGCCCAGTCAGGCAGCACTATAAAGTAGAGAACCCGGGTTATGTGAGCAGGCCTCAACCCCCCCAGGACGGTAAGCATCATATTCCTGCAAGCATACATATTGTTTGGATGCGTGTTTTACAGGCAAGGTGAATACCGGCCAGGACAATGCCATTCCAGCGGTTGCAGCGTCGACAGCGCTAGCATGGAGGAATTCAAAGAGGAGGAGCAAAAGGACAGTATGGAAGTAGAGGAGAGTACAGTAACTGAGGAGGAGGAAGACATGTACAGTCAGGAGGCAGAAGAGGAGCGTGTGCCGGCAGATGGAAACTCAGAGGAAGACGACATCAGCGAGATATTAGTGCCATCTAGTATGCAGGGCAAGGTTTGGAGTCAAGGTGTATTGACTAAAGCAGCGGTGCTGGAATTACTTGCGGAGCAAGGGCAGTTCCACAACGCCTCCACTGAAATGATGACAGGCGTGGTGCATATAATAAACTTGCTGCTACTGGACGGAGGGTCTGAGGAAGTCTTACCTGACTGGGGTGCTGTAACCAAAATGCTGTCTAGAAAGACGGCGCGTGTCGAGTCCCAGTACATCCTGTGCCCAAAGGGATGCCGAGATGGCGTGATGGCAATGAAGCACGGAGAACCCCGCCCTACAGTGTGCGTACAATGCCGACAACGGCTGAACCTGGACCGCAAGTCTTTACCTCAATTTTTTCTGTGGCATTTTAGCGTCGTGCAACAATTGCAGAGCATACTGCCACACCCTGGTCAGTTGCACGCATTATCATTCTTTCCGTGACTATATCACGTGATGTTGTGGCTTGCTGCCGCATCTTCATAGATTATGTGACTATGTCACTACTCTTGTGATTATATCATAAATTATGTGATTATGTTGCGTGCTTTAGCCGTCCGCCCCTACGTCAACACGAACGGAACTCGCGTCAGATGTTTATACGTTCCGACCGACATGAAAGAATGCCCCGCGTGGCGGGAACTTGTGCACAACCCCACCGAGATTGTCCTCGCGCTTTTTTTCGACGGGGTGCCAGTGTGGCGCAGCCAAAAAAAGAGGGGGACCTACTCCCTGCACTTCATAACTCTGGAACTCCTCAACATCCCTTTCTTTCTCCGAGCAGACCCTCGTTTTGTCATGGTAACCGACCTCATACCTGGCCCTAAAAAACCGAAGAATGTCCGTGCGTGTTTCTTGCCTCTGGTGCGCGAACTCCGTAAGGCGCGGTACGAGGTCCTATTCAGCAGCGCAGACTACGTAGCTCAGGTTGAACTTCTGCAGCACCAGCAGTTAGGGTACCAAGGATGTGTCAAGTGTTTCCACGTCAGCAAGTTCATTTCTGCCGGGTGTTATGACTGGGCCACCAGCCAGGCGCAGACCCAGCGCGTCTGAAGACAGGGGCGGACGCACGACGGCTAGGGCATGACGCGGTGACGCACAACTTTTGCAACCAGGGGTTCCACGACCAACCTTGTTTAGCTGAGGTGCAAACAGACTGCATCAGGTGCAAACGCCAGAGCATGCGTTGCATCTTGTTGAGGGTTGTATCAAAAGACATTTGTTCCCAATCATGGCAGGAGAAAAAACCCTGACTCGTCAAGATAACCACGAGCATGGTGCGGCAGTGTGGGCGAGGTGGAACGCGGCGCTGCAAAGATTCCAGATGAGTGAAGCGAAACAACGTGTTGTAGACCAGCGATGGGATAATTTTTGCAAGGGTTCGAGAAGGTCTTGCACTGCGAAACCCTTCGCAAGTGGGGGGAGCATGACAGGGGAGGACTGGTACTATTTTGTCTGACATTGTCACAAATTTTGCAACTATGTCCTTTGCTTTGTAACTATGACACTGCTTATGCTTCAACGTGCTAGGTATGTTCTGGCCCAGCAAGGCGAGTGGATTTTCGACGGACTGCTCAGGGGGGAAGTGTTGGAATATGTAGTGACCTTGTGTACCTTATTTCGTCTGATGGCAGCGCCGAAACAAAACCCCGCACGTCTCGCGACCATGATGACGTTATGTGACAGGTTTCAGTACATCCATACCAGGCTAATGCCACCCCCGTGTAGGCCTCTCCAGTTTCATCGCTTGCAGCATGGTGTGGAATCAGTGAAGGACTTCGGTCCTATGTTCATTTACTGGTACTTCCGCGCGGAGAGAACAATGGGACGACTGGTAAAAATGGTTCGCCGACGCAATGGTGTAGAAGCACACCTGCCCGCCGTTCTGAGGAAGGAATTAATAGGACGTCAAATGTGTGGGCTGCCTGCTGCAGCAGAAAGTTGTCTGACCAGCAACTTTGGAACTTGCATACCGAATTATTCGACGGCGGGAAAGGCTGGGCTAGAGACTGGATCTCGCCAAGTTTCCTGAGGGATCGCCCTTGCGTGTGTCGGGTTGGCAAAGGCTGCCGGAGACTGAACACGATTTCTTTAGGTCCGTAGTGGAGCTCAAACTGTGATAAAGCATTGTGACAAAATCATATATTACGAGTGCCGATCGTCTCAAATTGTCATATACAATTTGCATTACCACAGTTTGAACTCCTTGCTCGTAGGCCATCATTGATTCAGTGCGCGTGTCGCGGTAGTGGAGCTCAAACTGAAATATTGCATTGTGACAAAATCATATATTACGAGTGACGAATTGTCTCAATGTCATATACAATTTGCAATATCACAGTTTGAACTCCTTGTTCGTACTACTAGGAGGCAGCTTGAGGAAGCTGGACGCGAACGTCGCACCGGTACCAAGTTCCAACTCGACGGGCGCAGTAGGGAGTTTGCAGAGTTTGTACTGCAAGGTAAAAGGTTTACCTGCGTTTCGGTGCTCAACTCTAACAGCAGTCGTGATATCTCTGCTTCGTTTGTGCTTTTGAAAACCTGAGAATTTTGTAGGGTGGAGAAGGGTTTAGAATTGGGAGGGAAAATTGGTGAAGGCGGTTCCTTGTGTTTTATAGCTGTGGTACCATACAGAGTAAAGCAGGCGGCCATCCTTGCCCGACGCCTAACCACGCTTGACAACATGAATCCACTCACGAGCCACTGCGGTGGATATCAGTTAAGGACATTTCCTCTGCAGCTGTTTCCCTTTTGAAGCCTCTTGCCGACACAGCAGCAAGCAGTCAGACCACCAGGATTGTGATGCCAGTGTCTGATTTTTTATTTTCAATAAAAGAAAAATTGCTGCAGTACAAACTATTTAATAAATATGTGGCTTGAATATGACTTGGAGCCGGGAGATCGGAGGGCCCCGGGGGGGGGGGGGGGGGGGGGGGGAACTGTGACTATATCATAAAAAGTATGACAATGTCACTCTTTTATGACATACTCATCAAGTCAATGATTATGCCACAACATATTTCCGGATGTGACTTAATCACTCTATTTGTGATATTATCACTTTGGTGTGACAAAATCACTCTATTTGTGGTATGATCACAGCACAAGATGTGCGATTTTGTCACAATCTCAAACAGTGTGACAAAGTCACAATTTAAGTGATACAATCACGACAGGAATTTTTTTTTTTACAGTGATAATGTCACTACATTGTGATTATGTCACAAAAAATGATAATGTTACATACTACATGGTGGCTGTGTGTGTGACATTATCACACATTATGTGCCACCGATAAAATCACCGTACGTTTGATGTAATAAATTCACTACTTGAACCAATAATCACAAAAAAAATATAATTTTTTTTGTGATTATATCACTTCTTTGTGACTATGTCACAAGGAAGTGATACTATCACATACTACATGGTTGCTATCTGTGTGACATTATCACAATTTTAGTGTTAAAATCACTTCGATGTGAAAAAATCACTCTTTTTACCACTAATCACAGAAAATATGCCATGTTTTTTATGTGATTATATCACTTTGCTGTGATAAAATCACTAATTACGTAACATTATCACTACCTTGTGATATAATCACTACTTTCGTGATAATGTTGCTGTACGTAATATCACAAAAATTGTGACATAATCATTACACAATGACAAAATAACAAAAAATATGATTTTTTTTTTTGTGAATTGCAATGTCCTGGTGGTGCATACGTAATGGCTCTAACGACACACATTACATATGCCGGCCCATACTGACTACCCGGTTAATTATATTAATAGGTCTAACACTCCCCCTGGATCAAAGTAAATTATTGCTGTTGACATTCAAGACAACAACAAAAATTAGTTTTTCATTTTTGTGTCAGATTTTCATTTTTGTGACAGTTTTTCATTTTTGTGACAAAAATTCAAATTTTCAAATTTAACGGTAACATTTCGCGAAAATTTACGATATTTTGCGGACGAATATAGCCGTTAATTTGAAAAATTCAAATTTTCACCCAAAATCAAAATTCCAACCAAAACTGAAATTCCAACCAAAACAGAAAAATCAGTTTTTTTTGTTGTCTTGAATGTCAACAGTAATATTAAATTAACTGTAGGTCCCAATACATCTATTCTGTGAAAATTATAAAAACACAGACTTAAAACATAATAATATTACTCACTCTTACCCTCACTCTCTCCAAGAGGTTATGTCGATGGTGGCTACCTGGCTTGCTAGGGCAAGTATGCATCAACTAGATTACATACAGTGCAGCTTCCCCTAGTCAAGCTAGGCCTGGTCGACGAGAAGAGGATTAGGTCCTACGCAACCCCTATCCTATGTTGAGTAACATTATGTATGTAATATGGTCATAATACACATATAACATTGATATATATATATATATGATCGCGTAAGTGACCATAATATATAAAAATAAGACATATGATAATGTATCCATCTGTACTGATCTATCAAAAGGTATGATCAACTTGAACTATATGTTACTTATCTATCCGGTAGTATGAATTTATAAATTTGACAGCGCTTCCCGTAGAGGGGTATAAAAAGAACATAAAATAATATAATATATATATAACAACAATACGACGAAACCAGAAGTCTGTGTTTCACGAAATTTTTTCACGTGTTTTTCAGAACTTGTGAAATACTTTCCGAAATGATTGCACACGTTGTATTATTTAAGTATCATCATTAGGACCGCTTGGGCATGAACTAGCACTCTCCTACCGGTCGCAGCAGCAACGGAAATGCACGTTATTTTTTACTGATGTTTCATGATTTTTTTTTCACTTTAATAAGCGGTCACTGAACTTGATGCACACATGTTCAGAGTGATTTCAAGTGAGGAAATCATAATAGACACTTATTTTAATCATTTAGAGAAAATTTGAATTCAAAATATTAAGTTTGAATTCAAAATTTTAAATTTTAGATGAAAGTGGTACGTATTTTATGAACAAAAATCTCCCAAGTCCAGAAATATGGGAAAACAACTTAAAACTAAGCGGTTTTGTGCGGGATCTTTGATTTACATCATAAAGTAACTAAATTTAATGTTATTTACAACTAGGCAGGTTGATAACTACTTTGAAAATCAACATTAATATTTATTTTTTTCCAAAAAATCATGATTTTTTTCCTAAGTCATAGTTCAATCTAAATCATTACAAAAATCACACCCGCAAGCCGGTTTGCTTATTAATAATTTGTATTATTAATAGTTTGTATTATTAATATAATTAACCAGAAAAATGAGATGTATTTACGCAATCACTGTTAACATTTAATACATACCAGACCACATAGCCATTCGCATGAAGTTATTTCGTCGCATCTGTTGTTGTCGGACTAGTTCTTGCTCATTCACAAGCAAATGATATTGATAAAGAGCGGGAGAGTTAGTTAATGTCGCAGCATGCAAACGATTCTGCTGCGCATGAACAGTATTAACTGTTACCAGACCAGATTCAGCTTGTTGTTGCCAAGAGCTGGGGAAAGTAAGCGATTGCGAATGTTTGGCTTCCTGAGCTTTAAGGATTGCCTCAGCAATCGTATCTGCTGAAAGCTGGTTGCTAGGTTCAACATTAACAGTAGGTTGCTTGTTACCAGAAATGTTTGAATTGTTTTCTGACTTAGCGACTTTAGGTTCAGCAGTTTCCTTTTTACCTGTACGCTCGACCAATGTCTTTAACAACGCGAGGACGGCGGGATCAGACTGGACGACAGGAGTTGGCGAAACTTTGCTCGCTGCCGGGCTGTGGTGAGAAGTTGCCAAAACTTTGCCTGCTGCCGGCTTGGGAGGCTTTGGAGTTTTCGACTTCTGCACACATAGAATTTGATAAGATATTGCAATAATTCAAGTGAATACCTGAGGCTTTTTGACTGGTGGCGAGCCGAATTCATTCACAAACTTCGTTGGCTGCTTGCTCTGCCTCTTGTCGTGCTTGGTCTTGAAGAAGTAGTCGGGACAGGCCAACTCATTGACCTGCTTCACAGCCTTGACAGCAGACACATCACCTTTAAACATTTCCTCTTTTTTCTCAACAAAGAACTCGGAATCCTCATCCTCGTCAGACGATTCTGCCTTGTGCTCACCCTGAAAATCAAGAGGCACAAACTCAAGCATCTCCGGCGGTTTGTCGTTTGCATTGTATTTGCTGGCATCATATGCCTGCATCAACTTTGACCACTCAGTCCATTCATCCGGTCTGCACTTCCCTGCAAGCTTGCTAGCATCAATGTCAATGTGTTTCCAACTCATTCGTTGAACTTGCTTGAAGGGAATTTGACCCTTACCTTTTTTCTTCACAATCCGGCCGACAGTGACACCATACGGTTGAGCCTCTTTCTTTCTGTGTCCTTTGTCATGCTTTTCAAGTAGACTGCACAATTCCAAAAAAAAAATATTTATTATTAATTTAATAATACTAAGTGACGAGTTCGAGTAATTACCCTAAAACTGTCACAACCTCAGGGGTTTTGCCCGCAACTACAATTTGATCCTTGATCTCCGCTGCGAAATTGTTCTGGCGCCTCGACACCATGTTGGGCAGCGAATTCATGCGCCGAGAGAGACCAGTTGCAGTTGAATACGCTAACACCGCCCCTTTGATCTTGTCAGGCGGCTTTTGCCCCGGCTTTGCTGCCATCAAATAGTAGTCACTCGTTGCATGGAACCATCCATCCTTCTGCCGGTACTTCTTCTTGTCGTTTTGCTAGGTAATACAATCAACCTCATGCTGTTCTGGTAATATTGGCGGCGTGGAGGAGGTAGCGGATGGCTGCGTGGTTGTATCCTCCAGTCCAGTCTTGACCTGCTCGGGCGTTGCTTTCTTGGAGCTGACCGGGGGGAGCTGCGCAGCTGGCTGGGGCTGGGGCACGGACTGCATCAAGACCAAGAGAAGCACCAAGTGATAACAAGCCATGAAGAAAGTTACTAGTCGATCCGTAGTTATTTCCAATCACTATGCTCAGGCTAACAGTAAGCTTTGATACCGGCGTTGGCGGGAGAGAGGGTGCAGGTTTGGCTTTTACTTGCACCTGCAGCAAATGGATCTTGAGTCTCACGACAACCGAACAAGCAACAAACAAAAAACAAACAAAATCTGTTTCGTTACCTTGGGTGGTTGTTGCTTCTTCGGTTGTCCTGGGGCCTTCTTGACACTCTTCTTTTTGGTTGCAACGGGCTTCTTGGGCTTCTTGGGCTTCTTGGGAGGCTCAGGCAAGGAAACTGTGGGCTTCTTGGCCGGAGGCACTGCCACGTTCGAATTCGGGGGTGGTGGTGGCGGTCGCTTGTCTCTGTGCGCAGACACCCCCGACATGAAGTGGTTGTGGAACAGGCGCCTTGTCCCAAACTCTGTCACTGCACTCCTCTTCGTAGTCTGGTTGTAGGAAAAGATGACGTCGGCTGGCAATGTCTTTCACTTACCATCTTTGTCACCTACTTGCCAGTCCCAGTATTGTTTACGAAGTGCTTCTGGAAGGTCTACGTCTCCTATCTTATGCAGTCCCTTCCCGTCTGTCCCTTCAGGAATGCCGTTGATCGTAACGTACCCCTGCCCGGTGTAGTCTCGACGAATAGTATCAACTCTCTCTACGAGAGGTCTTGACATGTTCTTCTCGACTCGATTTCTGAGCAAGAAAGGGTTGCAACCCGTTTTTGTCCAAAAGGTTCAAAAAGTAGCGGTTACATGGCCTGAACCTTTTTGTTGGCATCAAAGTTTTCCTTTTTTTGTGGCCTGACACTTTTGCACTGCCTCAATTTCCCTTGCAGGGAGTCGACATGGCGGTTGCAACCAAGCAATCTGGCTGACATTACTGACGCTGCAACCACCGGTTCAACATTTTGAATCC
>WBZZ01004911.1:80000-100703 GCA_019918135.1 Paulinella micropora
CTCTAGGAGCTTTATACCAATCAGCCCATTGAAAAGGACCAATGGCCTATGTACTCCCTAATAATAATAATAATAATAATAATAATAATAATAATAATAATAATAATAATAATAATAATAATAATAATAGACTTATCAGTCAATTGGCCTTTGATCCTGTCGGACATGTGCCTCCATTGGTAGCACGGGACCGTTCGGTGACGCGGCTCCGCTCCAAAGACTCGACTGGCAGTGCAATGTGCAAATGAGCGTGCTGTGCATGTGCAAGTGGGTGCAAGGAGTGAGAGGAGTTATCTGCCGAGAAGAAGTCCGCGACGCTGCGCTGACCTCCACCTACAACAGATCTAGCCAGACATTCTACCTGACTAGGCCTTCCCCTCCTTCTACCCACCTCCTGAACGACCGTGAGGTCGATCACCTCCTCCTCCTCCTCCGCCCCCTCTGCCTCCCTGGTCTGCGCCTCCAACTCCTCCCACTCCTTCCAGATGGTGGCAACAAACCTTCCTAACTCCTCCTCCACCTCTTCTGGGACAGGGATAAACAAAACGCCGAGCATCGCCGCCATCTTTTCATCCTCCCCCTTCAGCCATTCCTCTTTGAAGAGCCTCATCTCCTCCTCTGCCTCCCGCAGTTCCCTGTGATAAAGCCCTCCTCGATTCAGCATGAGGGGCTGCCGGGCTTGCGCCTCATCGATAAACTTAAACAGTGCCTCACGAGAGCTCGCAAACGTTGGGCAATGCAGCAGGAAGTGACGTAACGACTCGTTAACCTCAGTGCCACACAAGGCGAAACAGCTTGAGCAGTCCGGCGAGCATGAGCCAAATTTGGATCGGTAGAGGCGAAGGCGATTGTTGCAGCTCAACAATCGCCTTCTGATAAGGTTGTGACTTCCCCCCTCCAGCGCCCGCCAACGTGGGAAAGCAGAGCGGGAAGACATCTTGCTAAGCAGCACCCTAAGCCCATCAGAGGGCTTAGCCTGCCGCTCCCAGCCAGCTACTTCCTGCCGGACAGACCATTGCTTTACCACCTCGTTCCAGTTCGCCAGAGCGGCCCGCCAGTCCTTATCATCTACCGTGCCATCTTCGTTCACGACCCGCTTGAGCGCATCCAAGCCCTCCCGCAGCCTGTGATCTGCTAAGATCAAATTTTCCGTATCTTCCTTCCATTTGCACCGACCCGTGTTGTAAAGCCTGCGTGTTAGCGCTGTGTTGCCCAGTAACTCGATGCGCCCTAGGAACCGAAGCCGGGCCGCCTTGGCAAGGATGCTAAAACTCGGCGTGCGGCCTAAACCCCTGGTGATGCAGCCGCTTGTGCGCGTACCAACACCCAAGATGACCCGCAGGGGCGCTACCAATGCGCCCTCCAGCTTACTCAGCTTGTTGGAGCCCGGCAGATCCCAAAAAGCCGATGCGTAAAGCAACTTTGCGCCAACCATTTGCTGCCAATTCATCAGCCGAAGACGCGCTGGAACTTCATGGGCAATCCAGAGGGGGTAGCAGGCAGCCGTTCCCGCTACAGTGATTTCCGCCGCCCGCTTCGCTTGCGGTTTATCGGAGAGGGTGTCCGTGAGCAGAACTCCCAGGTATTTGTAGTGGTCGGTGACGTTGAGAACCTTGCCCCGGAACCTCACGCATGGGGGCGACTTTTTTGACTTGGCGTGCCCGTATATCGGCATGACTTCCGTCTTGCCCGGTTTCAGGTTGATTTCAAGCCGATAGTCCTCCACGAATGTCGCCACGACATTTACAATCTGTTGAAGCTCCGTGACACTATGCGCAATTACCGCAACGTCGTCGGCGTAAAGCAGGGTCCGTATGTCTTCGATGCGGTTGAGGTCCTCGATCTCCAACTCTTTCGCGATTCGGACCGTTAGCTCATCCATGAAGACGTTGAACAGCGACGGTGACAACGGCGACCCTTGCTGAACTCCCATCTCTTCCAGCACTTCACCAGTGAGTTCGCCATCGACTAGCACTCGCGATGACGTTCTTCGGTAAAAACGCCGCAGAATGCGATAGAACTTGCCCTGTACCCCCATCTGGGTTAGCCTCTGAAACAACCCGGCCCGCCAAACCGTAGGGAATGCCTTTCTCAGATCCACGAACAAAACGAAAGAACGGAGGCCAGCTTGTTGTCTAAGGCGCAGACGCTCCTTAAGGACAAAAATCTGGTCCCCCGTACTACGTTTTGGCCGGAACCCACCCTGCTCTGGGCGAAGCCTGCCCGGCTGATCGATGAAAGCCGTAAGCCTCGCCGCCATAAGGGACAGATACATCTTACCCAGACAGCTCAGAATCGCGATGTCTCTCCAATTTTCCGGATCGGTTGGGTCGCCTCCTTTTGGGATGTTGACGATAATCGCTTTGCCCCAGTCGCTGGGGGTGTATTCGCACGATTTCAACCAGTTGAAGAAGCGCACCAGAAAGCTCACAATCCGCGTGCCTCCGTACTTGAGCATCTCGTTCTTGATCTTATCCGGTGAGCACGCTTTGTGATTCTGGAGATTTTCCTGGCAGAGCTCCACTTCCTTCTCGGTGTAATCATAGTCCAGCGGGCCCGTCTCAGTCCGGATCTCCTCGGCTTGCGCCATGGTCTCGAATTGGTCGCGCAGGTTGTCGTTATACTGGAAGGTTTCGCGGGCCTTCCGCTCGGGCTCAATCCGCGCTGCTTCCTCATCAGAACCGACTTCCTCTACACATGCATCCTCCAAAAACTGGTTTTCTTTGGGGACCACCATACGTCGGCGGTATTCTTCCCATTCTTGTAGTTTTTCCCGGAGTGTGCATGCCAGAGTGCCATCGGGCTTCCGAACAGGAGCAGAAGCGTTCGACCGCCGAACCCCGCCCAAACGCTTTGACAGCTTCCAGTACGTGGCCATGGTAGCGCTCCTGAAGTTGGCAGCGGTGTCATTCTGGACCCGCTTCCACGCTTGCTCCTTCTTCTCCTTGCATAACCTTCTGACCGCCTTCCTCGCTTCTTTATATCTTTGCCAGGCCTCTCGGTTGGCCTCATTCCTTCGCCAGAGGCCGTATGCCTCTCTCCGTCGCGCAATCGCTTCCCTAAGACTCTCATCAAACCATGCATTAGTAAACCCTGGCCTAATCACCCGAACTCCCAAGACCTTCACGGCTGCGCCCGTGAAAGCTCGGACCACTAAGCTAGCGACCCTATCTATCTCCTGCTGAAGCTCATCCGGGTCCTCCACTGCTGATATATCTGGGAGGCCATCTGGCAACAGCCCCGATATACCAGCTGCAAAGGTCTCGTCGTACTTCAACCTAAGCTTAGACAGCTCACTCTCCTTACCCTCAACTACCCTGCCTATCAAGCGCTCTGCCTTGAATGCTTTGTACCTCTTTACCTGCTTTTTGGGGGGTGGCTGTCCCCCCCAGACCAGTTCCGCCCACACAGCTTTGTGGTCGGTATCAAGGTCTACCTCGTCGACGCCGAAGCTTGCCTCCTCCGCCAGCTCGGAAGAGACGCAGATGTAATCCAGTAGATGCCTTCGTCCACCTACATTTTCCTGCCTAGACCACCAATATTTGTCCCCCCGTGGTTGCGAAAACCCACTGAGATTGCGCAACCCCGTGGCAACAAGCATCGCAGCCAGCAACTCACCATTCTCACTCCTAACCCCTCTACCCCTCCCATCTATCTCGCCAAAGAGGCCCACCACTCCCTCCTCCCGCGCTATTCTGGCGGGCCCCAGCTTAGCATTAGCATCACCAACCGTAACCACATGACCTTTGGTGGCGAAGTAGGAGACGGCCGCCTGCCACGCCTCATAGGCTGCAATAGATTCCTCTCGTTGATTTTCTTGGGGGAAGTAGCCGTTGCCGACGAACACATCCGACGCCGTCGCGCTCCCAGACGACAGCCTCACCCACAATTGCTGTGGGTGTGGAACAGGCGCCTGTACAATGGTAGCGCACGGTGCCAGATAGTTGGCCACCAACGTCAAGACTCCCCCAAGAGACGCGAGCCCGCACCAGTTGCAGCCGCTTTGCCGAGGACTGCGAAGCCGTCGACTTGGAGCTTCTCCACCTTCTGCGACGATAGGTTGTGCTCCTGGACTCCGACGATCACCCAGCCTCGCTCCTTGTAGTGCTCCGGCCATTCCCCAAAGCCTGGGCTATCCGCACCCACTTTGCCTTGCCAATTATGTGAGGCCACCCTCAGTGGGAAGCCTTTTACAAATTGGGAAGAACGAAGCTGATGCCGATGCCTGCGCTTCGGTTGAGCCCGCCTGGAGCCCTCCGCCACCCTCCACGGCCCATCCTGCACCCTCCGCCCCAGCTCCTCCAGCTCCCGCATCCCGCCCCACTCCGCCAAGGGAGATTCACCGCTTGAGGCTTCGCCCTGGGGCTCGTCGACTTCCACGTCGAGCACCCAGTAGCCAAATCCCTGCTTGCGAAGCTCCCTCTGCATCTCTACATACTGGGCACCCCCCGTGCAGCCCGCTGCTTCTCTCTTTCCCGGAAAGTCCTACCCGTCGCAACGTGAACCTTTCCCGTGAAGAACTTACGCTCCCGCAGCAGCCGCACCATCTTCTCCGCCTCCTCACAAGACGCACATTTAATCCGCAAATGTCGCCCACTACCTCTGCTCGCGAATTCCACCTCGACTTCCCCGAGACCGAGAATTCGGAGCTCTCGCGCCATGACCACTGTCTGAGAGACATGCGATAGCCCCCATACTATGCAACATCTCTTATCCAGCTCATTTCGTACCTTCCTCCGCCACCTCCTCGGTGGCGGTACCGCTTGCCACACGCCGTGACCAGACCTTTCCGGACGTGACTTCTCTTCCGAGGTTGGGGAGGGTGATCGAGATGCAGCAGGATTGCTGGCTCTACGTGATTCAGGTTGCCCGTCAGGTACGCGAGCACTCGACCACCCCACCCCGGCCGAGTAGCCATCGCCACCCGCAGGCGCACTCCCACGGGGAACGTCTAAACCTGAAGGATTACCGCCTTGACCCATAGGGCCAGCACTAGCGGCCGCGCTCTTCGCATAAGAACCTGACATAAGTGGTATGGGACCCCGGTGCCGCATTGATCGAGTTGTAAACTCGATAAATGAGGACCCAGGTGGGGTTATTTAAAGCTCAACCCTTAAAAAGCATACGTGTACGTATGTATAGGAATACACACAAACACTCACCTGCATCCGTAACCAGGCACGAGGCAGACCCGCTGTGCATCATCAAGGTAGGTGTCGTGGCAAACCACCCTGCGTCCGATAAACGCTGCAAGTGAGTCATCTACCGAGAGCACAGAGTGACAGGCCCGTGCACGTGTACCCACCACCCCATAACCCTCCGCCAGAGCAACCCCATGGCATCCGCAGGATGAGCACGAAGAGTGCTGAGAGAGAGGGTGAGCCAGGAGCCCCGCTCCGGTCCGTCGTTACTTTGGTCATTTAGTCGTTTCAAGGCTTGTGGTAAGGTGTAGGTGTAAGGCCTCTCGCCTTCGTACAAACTCCGACCGACAGTAGTTTGGTTGACCATCCTTCGCGGTGACCCTCTGAACACAACCCCCTCCCCCAGTGCCCACCCCTTGTGATTCCAGAGGCCACCCCGAGCCAAGAGCCATGAGTATGATGAGCAACTCACATGAGTTACTCTCAGTAATTGGGACCCGTCTCATAAATCAATGGAACGCTTATCGTGCGCCCCTCATAGGCTCAGCCCGCCCATGTGAAAGCTAGGCCTCGCCCAAAGCAAAGCAAAGCAAAGCAAAAAAAAAAAAAAAAAAAAAAGAGAGAGAGAGAGAGAGAGAGAGAGAGAGAGAGAGAGAGAGCGAGAGCGAGGCCGCCGTGGCTCGCCCGCAATCCAGCTGGGTGCACCTCGTCACAACCACTCATCGGCGTGAGCTCATAGCTGTGTGCGACATAGGTACAAGAGCAAGAGAAACAGTGTGCCAGCGTGGATGTGTGGGTGAGGCAGTGCGGTGAGGCAAAGCAGCGATGCCAGTCGAATCCCTGGAGACGGAACCTAGCATCAAAAACATCGTATAAGTCTACCCCAGGCCTCCATCCACCGAGTGGTGAGCTCGATAAAAGAAGACCCGAGTGGGGTTATTTAAAGCTCAACCCTTAAAAAAGCATAAACATGTACGCCGCCAGGAACCCAACAACAATAACATAGCAGCCAGGAACCCAACAACAATAGCATAGCAGCCAGGAACCCAACAACAATAACATAGCAGCCAGGAACCCAACAACAATAACATAGCAGCCAGGAACCCAACAACAATAACATAGCAGCCAGGAACCCAACAACAATAACATAGCTTCCGTAACCAGCCTTCAGGAACCCGCCTCAGTTACCCGCCCCCGTAACCAGGTCAGAGACGTGACGTACTATGCATCATTGAGGTGTCGTGGCAAGCCACCCTGCGTCCGATAGAAGCTACAAAAGAGTCATCTACCGAGAACACTAAGTGACAGGCCCGGTCACATGCACCCAACACGTCCCGACCCTCCGCCAGAGCATCCCCATGGCATCCGCAAAGTGAGCACGAGGGGTTCTGGGAGAGAGGGTGAGTCAGGAGCCCCGCGTCCAGGCAGTCGCTACTGTGGCAGTTGAGTGATTTCAAGGCTTGTGGAAATGTGTGGAGCCTGTCGCCTTCATTCCCACTCATACCGACAGTAGTTTAGTTAACCAACCTTTCCAGTGACCCACTGAGCCCAACCCCCTCCCTCAGATAACCCCCACCCCCCGCACCCCGAGTGATACCAGAGGCCACCCCGAGCCAAGAGCCGTGAGCGTGGTGAGAGAGCTTCTCTCAGTAAAAGTTTCCGTCTCATGAATCAGTGGAGCACTGATTATGTACCCCTCATAACAAGCTGCCAACGGCCCCAACCCCGCCGTGTGGCGGTGACACCAAACCATGTATTGGTGCCCCCCAAAATAATAATAATAATAATAATAATAATTATTATTATTATTATTAATTATTATTATTATTATTATTATTATTATTATTATTATTATTATTATTATTATTATTATTATTATTATTATTATTATTATTATTATTATTATTATTATTTTATTTTATTTTATTTCTACTTCTGTAATTTTGTCAGGCGTAGCCATCTGCATTCCACTGCCTTCGCGACATGGACGGGGTCCAGCCTGCCTACGCGTCCGTGCCGGTCACCCGCTTTGAAGATTTGTACGAGTGTAGTGACCCAGAGGAGAGCAGCTCTGGGTTCAAAGCAATGTACGGAGGAGAGGAATGGACATCGCTGCCCCCAGCGGATCCAGCCTTGGGAGGTGTTGCATCATCCACTCTCCCTGGGCAGTCTTCAGACTGGAAGAAAGCCACCACAACAGGTTTTATTATTATTCTTACTAGTCCTTTGAGCATGTACTGACGCAATTCATGGCTGTGTGAGGCAGGTACGCAGGGACCTGTGGACGATTTTCGTACTTCCGACCAAGCTCTGTATCTCTGCCTCGGGCTGCAGCCCACCGCTTTGGTCCGCCCAAGGAAGACCGACAGGCCGTACAAGAAGACCAAGCGAAAAGAAGTGCCCGTACCTGGAGTGAGGCCACAAGCCCTGAAGCGATGGCTGGGTATGTCGTATACCAAACTGGCTTCTGAAGTAGGTTCTGTCTGCTGCAAAAAGCACCGATGTCACGAATGGATCAGCCCGTGGCATGCCATACAAGGCCGGGCAGACTCATGCTCCCAGTCGTATCGAAACCTGACAGCTTGGGTTTGTGGCCAACTGGAAGCAATGACTTTGTCAAACGGCGACTTAGCGTACAGGTGCCCCCCCCCCCCCCCCGGATTGCAAAATTTTCGATGTCAATATGCGAATTTTTTTACTACTCAAATTTGGATTTCCCACACTATTACAAACTTAAATTTCAGACTTTTTGTGACTTTTTTGTACCCTTTAAACGGGAAGCGCTGTCATTTTTTTTTAACTTGTTACTTTTGTAACTTTGCTTGTTTTTGAATTTATTTATTCATAATTTTGTTTATTTATTCATTTATTACTTTTTTTAATTTTATTTGTTTGTTTTTTTATTTGTTTGTTTGTTTGTTTGTTTCTTGGAACCCTTTTAACGTTGTACACAGCCCCACTCCCCCCCCCCCCCCCCCCCCCCCCCCCCCGCCTTGCAAAATTTTCGAAGTCAATATGCGAATTTTTTCACTACTCAAATTTGGATTCGATTCCCACACTATTACAAACTTAACTTTCAGACTTTTTGTGGCTTTTTTGTACTCTTCTAACGGGAAGCGCTGTCATTTTTTTTCAGGCATCGTGGCACTCCAGTCTGTCGGATAATGTGGATGCGGATTTATGGGATTGGCAAAGACACCATACTCAGGGCAAAGACGCTTCTGCGCCATTCCTCCAAGCTTTACCAGAGGAAGTTCACCCCGCAGACGGATGTGCAGGACTTGACGTGCACTCTCCTTCTTCGCAAGTTTACAGAGGAATGCGAGACCATAGCGGATGGGGTATGGCACCTTCAGGACATTGAAAACTTTGCCGCCATCAAGGAGTACGTCACCAGCAACTGGCCTTGGGCCTGCTCCACGCTTCTGGTGGGTTCCAGATGCCATAAGGACAACCCTCAGATGAGCAGCTTATCCGCAAGGTGTGGCGGTCGAACTTCAAGTTCGTAAAGCCCATTCGCGACGGCGACTATGCAAAGTGCGACATCTGCGCTAACCTAGACGAAGAGCACCAGCGGGGGTTTAACACGGACGAGGCGGCTCGAGCGTGGCGCGCAAAAAGCCAACAACATCACAAGGTCCACCGCAAGTGCCGGGAGGCAGCATTGCAGCGCGCTCATGAAGCCTCTCTGGTGTGGGACAGGTGCACAGCCTGGACAATCGACATGACCAAACCATTTTACATTCCGAGCTGTTCGCGAGGTATCAGTTGCAAGTGTTTACAAAATGTAATGCAAATGGCTGTGTGATAGGGAATAAGGCCTTCAGGGGCAAACGAGTTGTGAAACTCAGTGCGGGTGGCGCTACCACCTTCAGTCATGACAAGAAGTTTGTTTTGCTACATTTACCCGATGTTGAGCATGGCGGCAATGAGAACTTTACGTGGCTATACCATTTGCTGCGCTGGGAGCTGTGGCACCCAGCCACCAAGGCCGCTGGTACCCTGTACATTGACTGGGACGGAGGGTCCAAAAATACAAGCAGTACCGCTCTGTCGTTCTGGCCTCACCTCATCGCCAAGGGGTGGAAGACAAAGATAGAGACTCATCGGATGGTTCGATCGCATACTCACAATGGACAGGACCAGGAGTTTTACATCTTGCGATACTGCGGTTTGAAAACGTCCCTGTACGTAACATCCCTGGCTCAAGGTATGTTTAACCTCCTGCGTGGGTTTGTCAAGCACAAGGACAAGTACGTCATCCTTCTTTTGGTCTCCAATTACGACTGGGCGTCTTATTTTTACTGCTGCTACAATCCAAACTGGAACTACAGAGTCGCCACCCAGCCCTTGGACTGGCAGTACTCCATCCCGGAGCCATCCACGCACGGCCTCCCGCGGTTCGGGTCAAGACTTGGGGGGCGCACAGCAGCGATTGAACGGTGAAAGGGATGACCCCAACGGCCCTCCTCTAATCCCTTACGTCGGCCCCCCCGGTATATACTTTTGTTACTCACTACAATCTAGTATCACTTTTGATTTTGTTTGCCCTCATGACTTGCATGTTTTTCATGACTTGCATGTTGTGTGCGAGGCACTTTCCAGTTATGCGCAAGCCATCCAAGCTTCCGCGCGTTGATTGGGCTACTGACCAGATCAAAAGAGACACTAGATTACTGGCCGAGAAGTACTGCACTGCAGAGGAGAAGGAGAGCTTACTGGATCTGTTGGAGAAGCTTCATAGTCTTGACCAAATTACGGGATGGTCCTGACGGTGAGGGAGGGCTTCCGGGTAGGCCGGGTCACTTCGTGTGCAAGGGCAAGCAAGGAGTTGAATGGAAAGCTCACGTCCGTGTCCTTGATGACATTCCCGACGACCCGTGGGCCCTTCCCCCCGACAGGCAGGCTGCCGTAGACGACTCAGTCATGCTATCCGAACAGGAGCGCTTGTCCTTTCCGCGCTGTTTTTTGACCAACGATGAACCTATGCCAAAGCATCCCCGCTGGTATGGGGCTCGTCAGCTGTCTCAACGCGAGCGCGCAGCCCAGAACTTTGAAAATCCCTTGCCTGATCGACCCGCGCATGAAGTTGTCGACGAGACTTTGCCTGCTGAAGCGGCTGTCTTGGCAAAAAAATGTGTTGTGGGTTCCTTGAAGGCGTGGCTACGAAGGCACGGGCAGCCAACTACGGGCAAAAAAGCGGTATTAGTTTCCTCCGTGCTTGCTCACCATGCTGATTGCAGTTGTGACCTTGCCCCGGCCGCAGCTTCCCAACCGGGTCGTGAGTCTTGTCTTGTTGAGAAGTCGTTGAAACGTTTGTTTTCTATGCAGCTGAGTCTCCTGCCCCTGCCCATGGCCGCGGCCGCCGTCGACGTCGCCGGGCATCGCCAGTGCAGCAAAAATCATCTGATTCAGATGCTCCTCTTGCGCCCCCTCGTCGTCCCCGTCAAGTACGCCGCCGACATGCGCAACCACGCGTACGCCGCCAACATGCGCGTATGTTGGAAGAAGTTGATGTGGCCCCGGCCCGCGCTGCCGACAGCGACAGCGACATCAGCGACAACCATCAGCTTCTCCTCTCCGCCCGCCCGAGAAGTGCAGCGCGAGTAGCCCTGGCCCGCCATCACGTCGAGTCTGACACAGAGTCGGACCGGGCGGTGAACAACCGCCTTCCCGTCGCTCTCGCCAGTTCGGAATCTGAAGACAGTGAATGGGAGGGTAGTGATTAATGACAATAATAATAATAATAATAGCATCTGTGCTATTTCCTCATTATTATTAAGCAAACCGGCTTGCGGGTGTGATTTTTGTAATGATTTAGATTGAACTATGACTTAGGAAAAAATCATGATTTTTCGGAAAAAATTAAATATTAATGTTGATTTTCAAAGTCGTTATCAACCTGCCTAGTTGTAAATAACATTACATTTAGTTACTTTATGATGTAAATCAAAGATCCCGCACAAAACTGCTTAGTTTTAAGTTGTTTTCCCATATTTCTGGACTTGGGAGATTTTTGTTCATAAAATACGTACCACTTTCATCTAAAATTTAAAATTTTGAATTCAAACTTAATATTTGAATTCAAATTTCTCTAAATGATTAAAATAAGTGTCTATTATGATTTCCTCACTTAAAATCACTCTGAACATGTGTGCATCAAGTTCAGTGACCGCTTATTAAAGTGAAAAAAATCATGAAACATCAGTAAAAAATAACGTGCATTTCCGTTGCTGCTGCGACCGGTAGGAGTGTGCTAGTTCATGCCCAAGCGGTCCTAACTCATCTCTGATGATGATACTTAAATAATGCAACGTGTGCAATCATTTCTGAAAGTATTTCACAAGTTCTGAAAAACATGTGAAAAAATTTCGTGAAACACAGACTTCTGGTTTCGTCGTATTGTTGTTATATGAACAAAGACACGATATCTGTAATTATCGGCCTGTCTGGTACATCCGGCTGGTCTGACGTACGTCCGTGTTGTTCCACACTCCCGTGTGGCACGTTCACCGACCAGCCGGACTCCATGTCGGCTTCTTATGGATTTTTATGTATAGAAGTGTATAGAGATAGAAGTTGAAGCGAAGCGGATAGAAGTTGGAACGGAACGAGCGAAAGGGACGAGATCTTTGTAGTATTTCAGACTGGGAAACCGGGCGAAGTCATCACGGTTTGACAACCTGAAATACTAATGTCTCAAAAGGGATGAGGTCTTCAGTAGTATTTCAAATTGGGAAACCGGGTGAAGTCGTCACGGTTTGACAACCTCAAATACTAATGTCTGAAATAAGCAATGAACTCCGGTGCCGGTCACTCGCCACCGGGCCCCGTCGGCACTCGTCTGTTCGCTCACCTGTACAACTTATGTGTAATATGCGAGAAAATTATTGTATTGCATACCCCGGGAATATAAACGAAGTTCAAGATGATAAACCTTACTAATACGGGAATTGATCGGATTTTATCCTGAATTTAGCGCAATTTTGCCTACTAAGCACAACGGAGATTTTTCCAGCCAGGTAATTGAATTTGTCTACCGTAAAATGTATTTTGGTGAATACATCTGCGATATTTTCCTCCGTAGGGACCCGGAATAGTTTGACCTTTCCTTCTCTCACGAGTTGCGCTAGAAGGTGGTATCGGACCTCTATGTGCTTGGTCCTAGCTTCCCCTAGTCCTCTCTCCGACAATAATATCGTTCCTTCGTTATCCTCGAAGAGAGGAGTAGGGCCTTCAAGATTTTTCCCGATATCCCGTAAAGTTTGTTGTAATGCAAGAAGTTCTCTAACCGCCTCATTTGCAGAAACGGTCTCGGACTCTAATGTAGATTGGGCTATCACGGATTGTAGTTTAGAAAACCACGAAATTGGTGTTCCGTTGAATAAGTAAACGTATCCGGATCTTGATTTACGTGAGTTTTTATCCCCCGCAAAATCCGAGTCTACAAATCCGACTATCGGTTGCTCCGCAATAATTCTATCTACATTGGCGAGAACTGGCACGCTGAACATATCCATTCCGGGCATTGCGGGTTTTCCAATGATATCATCGATTGCGTTGGCCGCTGCGCAAGATTCCAGATTAGGTTTCCAAGATTCCGGAGTTTTAGAAACCGAGAAATTAGTTTATAGCAACTTCCGTAAATTTTGATCTCCTCTTCTGAAAAATAGCGCTCGCGGGGTCAGAAGCCACAAGAACATTCTGTGCACCATAGCACAAGACATCCCCGGGTTAGGGACTTGGGACTTAGCTGCTATACTTAAAGGGCATATGAGAAGTGGCCGGGTGTGGACAGCCAAAAAGATAAGCATCCCTGTCAGGCATCTAAGATCATAGCGTAATAGGCGATGGTCCTTATTTAGGGGAGCGGTGTTATCAGAAGTGAATGGCGTTTTGGACGGTATCTAGTCATATAACCCAACTCCTCCAAGATGAACAACTCATATTTACGCTGATTCAAAGTAATTCCCTTTTCGGTCTGGATGATCTGAATGTTTTTGAATTCGGTGGCTTTGCCTAGGTCCTTGCACCGGAAGCCTCTCTTTTCGAACAACTTCACCATCTTGGTGTGCCTTTGTTGTGACGCAGCATGACAGCCATCATCGATGTGAAAGGACACCAGTTGGGTAGTTTGGGGGCTACTCCCATGCTATACGAAAGAGGCCCTGTCTAGCGTGAGGGGCTTGAATTTGTGTTCAGTAATGAGCTCCCCGGACAGTACGTCGTACCAAAGACGGCCTGCCTCCGGATGACCGTATAGGGCCTTCTTCAGAAGCCAGACATAGTCCGCAGTCTGAAATTCGGCCGGCGGTTTGCCATATATGTCGCATGGAAGATTCGCATGCAGATAGGCGGTCGTGAAATCTATCAGCCATAAATCTATTCCGAAAAAGGCTGCATAGGCTACCATGAGCAAAATGGTCCTGTGCTGGGCTGTGGGAGAGTAAGTTTTTCTGGGATTGTACTGAGCGTGAGCTTTCAGGATGTCCCCTCGTAGGCTTTTCATCCGCAGTACCTTGTTGTTTTACCGTATCTATCCATTTTACAGGAATGATTGGTGTGCCCGACATTTTCGCTTCGCTCACTTTTCGCCAAACAAACGCTTTTAGTTCTTTGAGCTGTTCGATTTTTTTTTGTCTAGCTTACTTACGGTCTTTTGGTTTTTGTACTACTGGGAATTCCGGGAATTTCTCACTCACGAGACAATACTCCGCCCCGGTTTTCCTCCCGGGCACATACCGCGATATGAGCCCTCGCCCTCTTTCCCGTGATAATGTTTTCACTCGAAATTTCCTCCTGTTCGTGTGATCTCCATCCCGGTTTATGTGCCGCTCTCTGCATCTCTACCCTCTCCCTCTCCCCCTCGACAAACGCAAATTCTGAGGTGACCTCAATGCCGGGATCGTTAGTGTTGAGGTCCGAATCAGAGTTTTGGTTGGTCGACAAGGGTGGTGGTGCAGTTGTGGCTTTTGCTCACGCAATTCGGGTATAGATTCTGACTGTTGCGGGGCTTTGGCATATTTGACGATTTCTGTGTCTAATATCTTATCCGTAACGCCGTCGTCAAACAAGACACTATGCGCGGGAAAGCGTTTGGATTTACGGGTAACGGGAGCAGACGGGGCTGTTGCTGTCCCCCGTCGTATCGCCGTCTCCCATTTATCCCCGTAAATTAATCTAGCCCACTGCTCCCCAAAAGCCCTTGCCGGGATTTCCACATACGTTCCGGACAACACTGTCTTTCTTTGGGCTTACGCCCCCTTCTTGCTTTCTTTATCTCCCCCTGCTCGTCGCTCGGCTGAGCAACTTTGGGACTCGGAGGCTCTAAGGGGGGCGGGCTCGTGCTCACGAACACCGGTCCCTCTTCTGCTTCGCTATCCTCGTCAGTTTGCGGAGTGTGGGGTGACTCCTCAGGGGGGATTCCAGAGTGAGGGTCGGAGCGGGAGGGGATTTCCTACCGGGGGACTTCTCCCCCTGCCGGAATCTCTCCTCCCGGGTCCTCCCCTGAAACGATTCCTTGATCTTCTGGGGTCATTTGTTGCGATAGGCAAGGGGGGGGCTGTTGCCAATTAACAGAGAACATCTCACCCTCAACATCATCTCTCTCGAGAGATTTAGATGCCCCCCTCTTCCCCAGTCTCCAAACGTCAAAGATAACATCACTGACATTACCGAATATTTTCCTCGCAACCGGATCGTATACGCGATAATACCCGTTGTTTCTTTCATACCCGAGAAATAAAACTTTCCTCCCCCTCTCACCTTTCCCCCTCTTTGCATCTACTTTCATGTACGCCAAACATCCAATGGGGCGCAAATGACGCAAAAGGGGTTTTCTCTTATGAACAATTTCATAAGGAGATTTCCCTTAAAAGGGCCGTGGGCAAGAGGTAAGAGGTTGCCAAAATAAGTGGAAGCTTTTTCTCAGTCTCAGTCCACATGGACTCAGGAAGATCGGCGTCGCTGAGAACTGCCCTTGCGGGTCCGCCGCACGTCTGGTGGGCTCGTTCTATTTTAGCAACCGCCTGTTTCTCCCCCGTCGGAGCCTCAAGGAGGACTGGTTGATTTACATCAATCCAAGTCTGAAACTCCTTGTACTTACCATATTCCTGGTCACAAGTCAAGAATTTCACTTTTCTTCCTGTATGCCGTTCAAAGAAGGCAACGGCCTTAAGGAAGCATGTGAAAAACTCATTCTTATGTCTCAGATAATAGTCTCACTCAAACCCAGATGCAAGACATTTGACGGTGAACTTGTACTTTTTCCCGTCCCACGATAAGGTATTCCAGCAACCCTGAGTATCCATTGATATGTGGACCCCAGGGTGGCGTTCTACCGCATGGTGGTTGTCTTTGAAATGGGGCACTCTCTTTATCTTATTCTTTAAGCACCACTCGCATCTCATTACTCGTTCCCTCCACTCCCTCCCCACTATCTTTACTCCCATATAGTTAGCCATCCGCTCCATGGCTTTTACCCCTCTGTGCTTACACATGCGATGGAACACAGTGGCATGTATGTTTTCCTGATAGTGAGGACGAACGACATGACATAAAGCTCTACTATCTAGCGCTTTATCTCCCTTACTCTCAGTCCTCTCATCTTTCTCATGATCTATCTCAGTAGAATAGGGTACGTATGTATTAGGTACGTCACATCGCCAACCACAGATACACGGTGACAACAAACAGTATACGTCATGGTATGTAGGTGGGTTGGTTTTCTGAGAAAGATGAGAGGTGGGTTGTCAAGCTTGTCCCCCCGTGTCCGACGTGACACTGTCATCATCGTCGGGCTCGGGGGTCTCACTTGTGATGGAGGGCATAGTAGTAGAGGGACCTGTGGGCTCATACCACTCGTTAGGATTGAGGGGTTGGGTGCCCGGGGCATCAAACACCGTCAAGTGGTTTGGGAGTGCTCTCCCTCTAGCCACGATTTGGTCTTCCGTAATAAGAATAGGCTTCCTGAGCACTATCACTTGATTGTTTTGGTGTATGACTGCAAAACCCTTACGAACCCATACCGAAGTAGCCACTAACCCTTACTTTAGGTGCGGGTTGTAGGTAGTGTGGGCATCAAGGACATGGACTTCTTCCCCATGAGCTCCCGACAGATTCATTAAAACTTTCCCTTTATACTCGGTTCTAATGCTTCCTTTTTCTATGCGGAATTCTGTGGAGCTCTTTTAAGGCTAACAAACGTAGACCTATCTGGAGTGTGTTTCGCTTGCACCACTATCGTCTACCCAAACTATATTGCTGCTGTCAGTTCTGTGGTCAGAGTTATTGTCCATCAACATGATAGAGTATTCAGAGTGTGGTTTGTCTTGTTCGGGGAATGAAGTGGTGGTGTCTGTGTCTGATGGCCTTTGTGGTTCGTCTTCTTCTGGAGGTGTCACTCCACCCAACACATCCTCGAGATCCTCTACCTCCTTTACCATGTAAGGGAAAGAAGAAACGATGCCTCGTGCAAACGGGTTGCTGTGTTTGGTAGCAAGGGTAAGAACGCAATCGTGCATAGCGTAATATAATTCTGTATAGAATTCATCATATTCCCCCTCTTGGCTCGTAATCAACCCGTCTGTCACTGTTCTACTCTTAAGCCCCTGATTGAGAGCAGTAACCAAGCGTTGTATTTCTTCGTCGTTGGGGGTAGTCCTCCACCAACACCCGCTTCCCGTCCCTCACCCAAACGTTACTATCCTCAGCTCTACCTGGCTCTCCTTCTTCCATGACCTCAGGGGGTCCAAATAAAGGTGATGAGGATGTATCAGATAGTGCAGTGGTAGGTTGAGAAGACGAGATGTGGGTCAAAGTTAGTACAGACAAAGTAGGTACAGACGGTCTACCCTCTACTGATCCCCCTGCTCCTACTCCTACTCCCCCTACTCCTACTTCTCCTACTTTCACTCCTACTCCCCCTGCTCCTACTCCCCCTACTCCTTCCCCTATTTCTCCCACTCCCTCTATGGATGTAGTAGTGGTAGTGGTAGTAGTAGTAGTAGTAGTAGTAGTAGTAGTAGTAGTAGTAGTAGTAGTAGTAGTAGTGGGTGTGCAAAGAGATGTAGTTGCGTTGTTGGATTGAGCAGGGTTGATGTTTTCTTTCCACAAAGTAATGTGTGTAAACAAAGTGGCGGGTTCGTAATACATAGCATCATGGGGGGAAGCAACCCTAGGTTCAGTTTTTCCCTGTACTTGCTCAATATTTCCCCTCTCTTCCTTTCTTGATCAACATGAAGCGAGCAAAAGTCATGATCTATCAGCCTAGCAGCACACTTCCCACCCTGCACCCCCTTCCTCGCCGCTCCCAGTCTCCACGAACACCTAACTCCTGTATCTGGCACTGTCGCCTCACACTGCTTACTACTTGTCACATGACAGTCAACTGTACGTACTGGTCTACCGTGGAGGTTGAGGGGTGGGCCACCTACTTCTCGTAACGTGACTGGGTTGTATTTTTTCACGAGTAATTTTACGTATCCTACCCTTGTACGTCTGAGGGCCCAATTCCCTTCCAAAGGTATGATTTGGTTTAGGGGAGTTGGGTCGCCAGCCATATCAAGGGTGGTCAAAAACTTATTTTTGTGAAGGAGTGGAATAGTGGGGCGAGTGTGTGTGGAGTCGTTTTGGGTAGATGATGCATGTCCTTTCTGCTCTCCTCTACGCACACCACCCTCAACACCTCCCCCTCCTCTACTTCTTGCGCCAGGTTGCTTAGATGCGTGAGATAAAAGTGGCATGGGGGTGTTGTTTGGGAGTGGGGGGTTGTCTTGCTCGGCACACACACCCACTATCATCTTCTCTCAGTCTCCCCATCATCATGATTGCCATGTGGTGAATCCCCAACTCACCATCTACTTCTGATTCTTCTTCAGACTCAGAAGGAGATTGGTTAGTTGGGGGTTCATCTTCTTCACTTTCGGAGTGAGAGGGTGAGTTAGAGGAGTCAGATGATTCAGCGTTTAAGCTTATCATTTTCTTCTTTTTAATGAAGTCTGCTGCTTTCAGCTTTCGTCCCTTTCCTCTGCTGCCTTCCTTCTTCTTCTTCTTTGCTCCTTCTTCTTCTTTCTTCGTGTGTCTGTCTGTCTTCTCACTCTGACTGTCCTCTCTCTTCTCCTTCCCACGCAACTTCTCAGAGACCCTAGTTCTCCTTCTTATGGGGCATTCAAGGGACCATGTCCGTCCTTGGGACAGTCCTTGAGTTGACACCTGACTAGACAGAAAGCAATCTAATGATCAGGGGAAAGACAGTTCCAACAAATACTGTCCTCCCCCTCACCATAAGCCTGTGATGACTTGCTCTTCTTCTTGCCCTGAGCTATTCCTGCTACTGTGTTGATAGTGATAGGGTCGCTCTTTGAGCTACCAGATCCATAGAGTTTACGCATTCTAGTTTCTGATACGTTGCTCTGAGTTAACTGCTCTACTACCTTGATGAATTCAGGCAGCTTAGGTCTTTGAGTAGGTAAGAGAGGACACCAAGTGTTACGATAGTGGGCTTGGTAGACAGGTAGGTGTTTTAATTTCTTCATGATCATGCCTGTCTTCATCATCTCTTGTATCACTCCCATCGTCTTTTCTTGTGTTTTGATAGTCGTGAGATAGTCAGCTAGCCAGCTTCTCACCTCGCTAACCTTCTTAGGGTACGAGTGGTATAGTTTTTCCTGGTCCTCTTCAAACCTTATGAGGTCAAGACCTCCATAATGTTTTTTGAGGGCGAGGAAACACTTTACACCGTCCGTATCCCCCTGCCTCATTATAATCATCACCTTCCTATCGTGAGCACATGATTGACGTAGAAAGGCATAGAGCATCTGTTTAGCTTAGCTTCTTTCTTTTTCGTGTAATATCTGGCTCCCAATTGTAATGCAAATAGCGGCGACGGCTTACTCCCCCTCGTCAACACTGGTATTTTAGATTTTTGGTCCGTAGGTATAGCAGTGGCGGGGGCAAAGGCAGTTTTTGCATTTGCAGTTTCTTGAGCCTCTTTTTTCTTTCCCTTGTCTTTGTCCTCTGCCTTTACTACTACTGTCTCTTCTTCGTCCTCTCAGAGTCTTCTTCCTTTTCCTTTGCAGGTGATTTGAATGGTGCATCTGAAGGGGAATCAGGTCGTACAGGTAGTTGTATAGGTTTGGCTAAGGGATGAGTCTCAAAGCCCGGAATTATGGAAAGGATTTCTGGGTGTGTGACATCTATAACTGATGTAAAGGTGTATTCAAACAGCTCACATTCTTTTCCATGATTAAACTTTGGAGGGTCTAGCCTCATTTTTACTAAGTCAGAACCTGATACGCCATATTGTTCGGGCGTTCCAAGTGCGGAAGGTAGGAGGGAGGCTCGACTACCAATATTGCTTTCTCTGTGAGTAGAGAAGCGAGATAGAGTTAGGAAATGATTAGTCGCAGTATACTAGCGACTAAGTGGCAGCCTTCCGCACAATCCACTTAGTGTGACTGGTGGTACTGAGCCTTCCGCACACACCAGACTGATGGTAGCCTTCCGCACACACACCAGATTTAAATATTTGGTGACAGCCTTCCGCACGTACACCTGTTTGTATTTTCGGTGGCAGCCTTCCGCACGCCCCGATAGTACGTAATAAGTGAATAAAGTCTACTAGACCTAACGTTCACGCTACAAGGCTCATAACCTGTGAGACTAACTTAATAATCTGCCGTATACTTGTTGTGTCCTACAGTAGATACTTTATTGAGAAAAGGGCGCCAAGGGACGGCCCCATTATATACTAGGCCGGACATATGTAATGGCTCTAACGACACACATTACATATGCCGGCCCATACTGACTACCCTGTTAATTGTATTAATAGGTCTAACAGGGGGACGCCCCGGTTGCCGGTCGTTAACATTTTTACGCCGCCAAGCACTTTTACCGGTAGTATTGTCAACATTTTCTGAAAATCTCTGCATCGTTCTGGTTTATTAGTAATAATTTGGATTTTCTACATCCTGGCCTTTGTACTAGTAATAATAACGATCAAATATGATTCAAGGGCGTTGATTGAAAATACACATCATATCTGTATGTAGTAGCAATAATCCATGAACTTCACACAGATCGTTCAAAACACAAACCCAGGAGCAACCACTGACGGAAAAGTGCATAAACGTCGAGTAATCGAACAGAGGACACGATATCTGACAGAATACACGTGGCCCATTGTCCATATCTCTGAGCACTGCTTTGCTGTTGAGTCAACTTACTCGACTTATTTTTGAAATCACTAGGTTCTAAATTTTTACAGCCTGTCATCATGATTAGAGGATAATATGTATGTAGTGTCATCAATATAATATTATATAGACATCTTGACGAATTACAGACATGTGTATAGATGGACGGATAGATAGGTTCCACTGTGATATAAACCCTCTCACATCTACGAAAGAGAGGATACGCATAAGATGGAGATCCCATCGCAGACATCCACAGTTCCCTCTGCCTCCTCAGAGTCCTCTTCCCTTTCCGCCTGTTCCGCCGCCTCTGTTTCCGCTGCCTGGTCGTGCTCCTCTCTTTCTCTGTCTGCTGGCATGTCATC
>WBZZ01004912.1:0-20333 GCA_019918135.1 Paulinella micropora
GGAGCTCCCTACCGACCCCACCGAGCTGAGGCAGCTGCTGCGTAAGTATCACCGTTGGTACCAGATATCCTGTATGTATGATTGTTTGTCTGTTTTTAAAAATAACATGTGTGTATGCGATATCGACAATATCTTGCTACGGCCGAGCGTGCTGCAGCTGCTGGGGACAACATGGTATTGGTGTGCACCGCGTTGTGCATATATATATATATCATTTATGTGTGGCGGACCTGTCTATTCGTATATCAAATACAAGCACAGAAAAGACGAAAAACACACCTACGTTTTGTAAAAACACACCTATGTTTTACAAAAACACACCTTTGTTTTTACAAAAATACGACAAACTAAGCACACTAAGAGGGATTTAGTCAAAATGACGACAAAAACCATATTTTATTATCATAAAATATATATAAATTTCATTTATATGGTTTTTGTCGTCATTTTGACTAAATCTCTCTTAGTGTGCTTAGTTTGTCGTATTTTTGTAAAAACAAAGGTGTGTTTTTGTAAAAACATAGGTGTGTTTTTACAAAACATAGGTGTGTTTTTCGTCTTTTCTGTGCTTGTATTTGATATACGAATAGACAGGTCCGCCACACATAAATGATCATGCGGAAAGTGGAAAAGTTGTAAAAGTGTCCGCATCGAAAAACAGAAAGTTGTCCAAAAAGTCAAGGTGTCGCGGTTGCAAACTTTTGCACCTTTGTTACCTCGGCCTGACCTTTCTCGTCTGTGGTGTTGCCGATATTGGTCCATTTTTTTTTGGCTGATATGGTCAAAATTGGAGGGATCTTAAAAGTTGAATGGGGGAGGGGGGCAACGAACGAAGTTCGTGGGGGAAGGGGGCGGTAGCCTCACGACTAAGGGAGACGGCAGGGGGGACTATAAGGGCACTATTAAGAGTTGTAAAGAATGTGAGGTGGCAAGGCTAGATATAATGAAATAACTCTTATAAAGTGTCCTTCTTTTTTTTAAAAGTCCTTCTTTTTTTTTGAAATACGTATTTTTTTTTGTTCGAAATGCTTTTTTTTTTTTTTTTGTTTGAAATGTTTTTTTTTCAAAAAAAAAGTTTAAAAAATCAAAGAAGTTTGAAAAAATACATAAGGAATTACTAATTTTTTCAAATCTTATCCCTTTTTGATTTATAGTCTATTTTTAATAGGAGTGTTATTTTATCTGTAATAAGTCTTATTATTAATTTGAGCAAAAAGTCCCCTTTTTTTCAAAAATAAGGTTCAAGTTCTTTGAAATTAATAGTAAGAGTTTTTATAAATAAACGAGGCTAAAAAAGGTGTCCTAAAAAAAGTCCTTCTTTTTATTTCGGAGTCGGCCAGACCATATAGAGGGAGTGGCATACACTCGGCCTTATTGGATATGGTCATTAAGACAGGGGACCAAAAAAGGGGACCTTTTAAAGGACGGGCTGGAAGTAGTTTCATTTGAAAATTCTCTTTATTATTACTCTTTTACTTTTTATATTTTATCTAAAATTCATTAAAAATAAAAAAGTAAAATAATAAAGTAAACAGTAAATAGAATTTCATTGAAAATCTTCTTATAAGTCGTCCTTATTTTGGTCCTTGTTTTTTGGTCGAGGTCCTAAAAAATAAAAAGGTCTTCGTAAGGGACCATATAAGGGCAATAACCAACAGACTTTATCGTGTCCGAAAAAAGTGGTTAATTTTGATTTAAAATAATCAAAATAATATGAACTTGTCTATTATATACTAGGATGTGGAGCGAAGATGACAGGAAATTTGTTAGGCAGTTAAGAGTTGCTACTACTGAAAGTAAAATTTATGATGTTGTGTCCAACTTCTACGATAGTGAGTTGAAACCAAGTATCGCCTTTCATAATGCTATCATATCGCTATTTAGCACACCAACGAGTGATGAAGAGGCACTTGAGGCACTAAAAGTCATATACCCGAAATATGCTATCGTGTATCCTAATTTGAATAGTAGAAGGCAAAGACTTTCTGAAGTGAGAAAAAAAGCAATAGAACCTTATCAAAGTGAAAAGGTATATGAAATGAGCAAACTTGATAAATATTTTAATCTGAATGAAGACGAGCGGATTGATATCGTTGAGGGGTATAAGATAGATGTCAAAGCCAAAAATGAACAAAAAATACAAATTGATGTTCGTGATGTAATGGCTAAAATGAACGATATGATATTAAGTAATGACCCTTATCTTAAACTACTTGCTTTGATGATAGCAATTGGGGCAAGGCCTGTGGAAATATTTGATAAAAACACATACGAGTTGATACCAGAAACCTTCTTGGTTGCGAGTTAATAATTTAGCAAAGAAAAGAGAAGGACAAGAAAAGAATTGGACTGAGAGACCTGTCCTTTTTACTCCCCAGTTCGTAATAGAACAAGTGAATTCAATACGGAACCATTTCAAGAAAAAGAAAGCAATTATCATTAACAACGAAGGTGTGCTCGATAAACAAAAGAATAATGAACTAAATAAAAGAATTATTAAAATCTTCCCTTGGCTTTCGGAATATACACAGAAAGGTAGTATGTTGCGGAAACTTTATGCTAGTTTGTCGTATAGTAATTTCGCCAATCCGAAATAAAAGAATTTTAATACATGGGTTTCAAATGTTCTTGGTCATGGTGATATGCTTACTAGTTTTAGTTATTCGTGTGTTAATGTGTTAGATCCTTCTGAAATAAAAGCAGAAGGGATTAAAACAGAATTAGAGGAGTTAAGAAGAAAGATAGATTTATGTCTGAATTTAAATAATACTAATGAAACTGAAAGCGAAAAAGGAGAAGAAGAAAGCAAATACCAGTCATTAGGCAAAAGGGCTAGTAGAGAGGATAAGTATAAATTGCTTGGACAGATTTACAACGACCACGGGGGAATAATAAAAAATATTAAACTACGACAATTTAGTAAGATTGGAGCCGTTATTGTTAATAAGTTTATCAAAGAAAAGAAAGAAGCACCACAAGAAGAAACCGCGACAGAGGAAATAAAAGCACCATTAAGGAGAAGCACAAGAAATAAACAAAAAGTTCAAAAAGATTAATACTTAACAACGATTAAAGGCGGTTCGCCATATCTTGCCCTAATATTAGACTCGTGTCTGTATGTAAAACTGAACACCATCTACATTATCAATATCAACTGCTATAATAGGGGGGTGTGATTGAAATATGCGAGACAAACCACATATATTACAAAAATTCTTTTTATAATTCTGCTGGGACATTTCTGAATAAACAAATGTTCTTATGTGTCCAACTATATCGCTTGGCAATTCTCGTATTATTACACACATATTTTATATAATATAAAATATAAAATGAACCTTTTTGGTCAAAGTACGAATACACCATCGTCATCAACTACATCGTCATCTTCTTCTTTATCTATTGATAGCATTAAAGATGCTTTACCAACAACCGCCTTCGGAGAATTGCGAACGGCCACTTTGTCACCAGTATTACAAAATGTATTTACATATGGCATAAATACTCGTTTCTTTGACAAGACAGAAACAAACGGCGGGGTGGTATCGTCTGCTAATTCAATGGCGGTTTTAACGACATCCGCGTCAGGTAATTCAACAGCACAGATTACGACTATTGAGAGAGCAAAATATAGAAGTGGTATGGGGTTAGTTGCTAGATTTTCCGCATTGTTTCCGTCATCTATTGCCGCAGATAGTTTCAATTGCGATATTGGCATAGGCACACCAGCGGACAATTTATGTTTTAGACAATCAAATTTGGGAATGTCTGTTGTAAGAACGGCGGGAAGTGTAGAAAATGTGGTCAGTCAATATGCGTGGAATGTTGATAAATGTGATAATACTGGAAACTTCCCTACGATTGATTTTACTAAATTAAATGTGTTTGAAATAGTCGTCCAATATCTGGGCAGTGGTCAAATTACATTCAAAATAGAAAACCCGCGAACTGGACGAATGGAAGTAATTCATGCGATTAAATACGCAAGCACTGCTACTACTCCATCATTGGATCAGGCGGCGTTTGCTATTTATGCGAAGGCATATTCGTCAAGTCTGGCATCCGTTGTAATGAAAACTGCTAGCATGTTTTTGGCAGTTGAAGGGAATATTGATCGGACTATTGCTATAACTAATTCGTATGATAATGTCAAGAGTATAGGATCAACTGAGAATGCCATATTTACTATTAGAAACCGCGCCACATTCAACAGCAAAACAAACTATAACATAATCTACTTTGAGAATTTATGCATCAGCAATTTGGACACTAAAACATGTATCGCGAGAATTATTCTTAATACCACATTGGGAGGAACACCTTCTTATTCAAATTAAGATACCACCACATCGTTAGCAGAGGTTGATACGGCAGGAACTACAAGAACGGGCGGAAGTGTGATATTTACATATGTGTTGTCTGGTAATTCATCTATATATATTAATTTGTCGCAATATAACATCAAGATAAGCAAGACATTTACTATATCCGCACAAAATACAAGCGGTGGAACGGCGAGTATTTATGCAAGTTTGAACTGGCTGGAAGACCAGATTTAAACAAAAAAAATATTCTATCTATGCTTATTTATCAACTTTGTTTTCTATCTCTATCGACATTTTTTTTATGTATTCAAACCCCTTATCCTTGATTAATTCTTCGGTTAGTTGTGCGTGATTTGTCTTCAAATATTTGTAAAACCGATCAATATTGGCACCGCAGGGGATTTGTTGTTTATGTTGTTGTTGCCGTTGTAAATTAATATTTTTGACTATAGTGAATAATATATCTAAATTTTCTATAAATGTCATTATTCCTTATATTTTATAGTTTTTCTTTTTTTATTACGCATGATATGCCTTCAAGAGAATACTAACCTCGAAATTAGTTGGGAGTTCGAGAACGACACCTTGTGCATTTCCAATGACAATATCAATAGATCTTAACGACTTGGTGGTGGAGAATGGGACATAGTCGGCGATATCATTAGAACTCTCAAAATAACACTGGACTCCAAACGGTTTATCTAGATTCACTTTACCGACCACGGAGAAATTACCATTTGCTTCAACTAATCCAGACTGGTTCAAAGCACGGCTGTGAACATAAACGGCCGTTTCACCGATTAGATTCACAATGGATTGCATCGTGGCACTCGCCGCGGCCGAAATATCGGCAGTTAGTCCGATTTTATCTTTAATCGTGCTATTGTCAAGATCGAAAGCATACGTATCACCAGTGAATGCGAAATTCAATTTATTAACGGAGTTCAAAGTTATAACTACAGAGTTAGGGGTAATTGCCGAATTAATCGCAGTTTGAAGAGCGGTAATAAATGTATCAATGGTGTATTGATTTTCTGTTACGATCGCCGTTTTTGTAGCAGATCCCGTTGTTTTAATCAAAGTGAGAGTGTTGGCATAACTGGGAAAACATTTGGGATAGAGATACTCTTTACGACATAAGCACTGATTATATCAATATTACGACCAGTTGCTGGGAGATCAACAACGAAACGGCCATTGTGAGTAGAAGCGGATTTTGATTCTGTTTTATCACTTGAGGAGACACGAAGGAGGAAATTTTCACGGGTGCGCTTTTCATCTTCAAGATTGCTTATTGTAAAAATATATTATTCTAATTAAATTAAAATCCCATCAAACATAAACCTATTGGAAGTGCCTCCATGTTTCTTTTGTGAGTTTTGGTTTTTCTATGTTTAGAAATACTATCATTTCTTGAAAAATCACCACATTCACATTGCACTCTAACAGACACTCTTTCTCGTGCTTGTTGGTTTAGATTTTCTTTGTTTTTTTCACGATATAATCTATCAGTTTTTGCTTTTTTTTTGCTTTATTATTGGTTCTATATTCTTTAGTGATTTGTTGAAAGTATTCAATGTGCTTCTCACGATATTCTTTTTTCTTTTTGGCCAGATGTTCTTTGTTTCGTTCGTTATACTTTTGTTTGTGTTGTTTTTACATATTCAGTTGTCTTTGTGCCATTCGTTCACGCTCCGACCTGCGACATATTTATTTACACATTTGTTTTCCCTTATACATTCGCCTTCCCTTTTATTAAGTTGGGCGAGTTTTTCGCACGGGTAGTATTCCAAAAGTTCAATATAGGCATCGCCATGTTTGATTATTTCAAAACTGGAGTAATATTTATGTTTCTTTTCGTCTTTTTTCCAGAGTTCATAAGTGTAGCGATGGTTTGACATACGAGCGGACAATTCTCTCATGGTGCTTCCTATGTAAATTTCATCAGTTTGATGAGACCTAATCGCATAGATTTTACCTTTCTTACAATCTCCAACCCGTGGCATATTGTATTATGTTTTATTATATTGTATATTGCGATATGTTTATATGGTTATTTTAATCCTTTTTTTAAACTACACATACTAAGAGAGATTTTGAATAAATAAGGGCTACTGCTTAACAACACATCTACTGGGATAGATAGATGCGACTTTGACATATTTCAACCAAGCGGTAATAGCACGAGTAGCATTATAATCGGCCGCATAACGAAGAGTGACTTCAGCAGTTCGTGAGTTATTAACTGCTAGACCAGATGCTCCAATATGTGGCGATTGATTGAGTGTCTGGATAATGGTAGCAAATCCTCCGTTATTATCTGTATCAGTTGAGCCAGAGGGAGCATATAAACTACGAAAGTTTTCAAGTGAGACAGAAGAAGTCATATAAGTATCGCGAATACCCATACTATTAGTCGCTTGGAGATTGTTAATATACAATTCCGCACATCCTCTTCGAACAGCGGCAACCGTATCAGTGCTTCCTCCGAGTTCCATCTTCTGTTGCGGAGCATACCAATCACCAATACGGCATTGATATTGTTTATAAGGCATTATAACAGTTCCAAGGTTATCAATACTAGCATTGTCAGCGAGCACATTTTGAGTGACGATATACAAGCACTGAGCACGAGCAACTGCCTTATTTACTTGAAGATTAAAGTCATCCGACGTGCCAGGATTAGCCTTTTGGTTGTAATATGTTTCATAAGTATATGGAAGCCCATCCTTGCTTCCCATCTGTTCCATAATATTTCTCTGGACGGCGGGAGCAAGAGAGAAGGTTTCCAACATAACAACAGGATTTGATACGGTGAAAGTCAAAGCAGTACTACTAAAACCAGCAGGAACAGCACCAGTAGCACTTCCAATAATGGCAAATGCTTCCTGTGGTGGTGCAAATGTCAAACGGAGTCTCATACCACTAATCAAAGCGGGAGGAATAAGAGTTTCTTCATTAAACACTCCCGAGAAGTAATGGAGAGGAATGCAAACCTTCAAATAATTACCAGTACCAACTGCACCTGGAGTATTGACTGCAAAATTAGGAATATCAGTAGTAGCACCAATACCATTATTAACAGATAGAGAATCGCATTGTCCTACCATCTGTGCCTGACCGCGATAATCAAGAGGGTAGTGCCACGGGAGAATATTTCGCACCATCTTATTCAAATCTTCAATTCGTTCAGGTTCGCTACCATCCTTACTTTCTAGCAAAAATCTTTCAAAAATAGCGGCTGCTGGAGTGTTTAGGAAACCAATACCGCAGTCGGTTCCCGCGGTCGTAACTAACCCATCTGCCTTAACATCAAATACCAAATCAACACGGCCGCACTGGCCGTGGCGCCCAGCTTGGCGCCCAGCGTAATAGCTACAGCACAGCACCCACACACACAGACCAGGTTGGTAACCGAGCACGACCTCGTTTTCCCTGGCCTCTCGCTAGCCTGCCTCTCTGCCCGCACCCGTAGCAGTGGCCAGCACCACCGTTAGTAGCGGCATGGAGGTCTTGGCCTTTCTGCTCTCTTGGTTGCACGCGTTCGGGAGTTTTCTAAGACGCCTTTCCCCTCTCGCCTCCTGCCAGTCCTGGGCGGGGGGGGGCCGCTCTTCCCCTTCCCGCCGCCTGCAGGCCGCGCTCTTTCCCCCCGGCACGTTCCGCCTGCTAGACCAAGGCGCCGGGGGCGCCGGGGGGGCACGCCCCCGAGGCCCGTGGCCCCGCACGGGGTGGAGAGAGGGGGGGGAGGAGGAAGGGGGGGGAGGGGCCTCCCCCCCCCCCCCGCCCGGCACGCGGGTCGTCGGCAGGGGGAGCAGCCGGCGGCCAGACCAAAGGCGGCCGGCAGAAGCGTGCTGGACAGAGCGGCATGTTCCTCCTGTGGGCCGTCGGGGCCCTGGCCGGCCACCCCGCCGGGCCGAACTGCAGCGACGTGGTCCGAGGGGTAGAAAGCAAGCTGTCTGCCCTGAGCCCGGAGCCCGGCCGCGTCCCCTGGCTCCTGCACCAGTTCGCCCCCGGGACGGTGGATTCCGAGCGCGCGGCGCTGTACTGGGGCACGAGCCTGAGCTGGAGCCGCCTGTACCCGGGCTGGCTGCACGTGGTGTGGAGCCCGCTCCAGCGCGACTGCCTGGTCCAAGAGCACGAGCGCGAGCTAGCGCTGGAGCCCGCGCAGGCCCCCGACGGCTTCCTGCAGTACTTTATCCTGCTGCGGTACGGCGGCCTGTATGTGGACGCGGGGCTGGAAGCGCTGGCTCCTATCCGTGAGCTGCAGGAGGGCTCCGTGCAGGCGCTGTTCTCGCTCGAGACCGGGGCGCTGGTGGCGGCGCGCCCCGGGCGAGGCCATCGTCGTCCAGATCCTGACCGCGCAGCTCACTGAGCTGCGCAGCCGCCCGTCCCGTCCCTGGCAGTCAGTGGACCTGGCCCCCGTCGCGGCCAGCGCCGCGCACGACGCGCTCGCGGGTTTTCTAGCCGCTCACGAGCTGGGCGCCGAGCCAGGGCCGAAGGAGGACGGCCGGTGGGTACTGTTCGCCAATAGCTCAGCCGACGGGCCCCTGTCCACCGTGCGAGTGGCCGTACCGGCGGCCCCCGCGGCGGGGCAGGACAGGTTCGTGTTGCTGGCGCAGGTGCTGTTCGGCGCCGGGAGCGCCGGCCTGTTGCTGTACCTGTTACTAGCGAAGTGCCGGCCGCGGCGCGGGGTGCCCTTCCAGCGCCTGCCGGACTGTGAGCTCTCGCACCGGGAGGCCTCGCGGGGGCTGGCATCAGAAATACACTACGGATTAGGCGGCCGCGGCAGCCCGGGGCCGCGTGCGCTGCCGGGGGAGAGAAGAGCGAGGAAAGGACAGGCCGTTCTAAGTAAAAGGAAAACAGTCTGGTAGCCAGGCCGGGACCGGTTAACTGAACCTGCGGGCTCCTGGGGGGAACCCCCCTCCCCGGACTTTACTCTACTTTAATGCCAGTGCGCGCTAGCCCTTCCTGCCCCCGCCGGGCGTAACGAACCTGTACCTCCTCCCCCCCCCCCCCCCCACGGACTACGTCGTCCGCCGATGGCCAGCGTCACGCGGCGGGGCCGAGGCCCGGGCCAGGGCCACCCGCACGCACCCGGCGGTGGCCTGGTCGAGGTTGACCAGCCTGATCTCCTGCAGCGCGGGGCGGCGGTCCTGGCGGCGGTCCTGGCGGCAGAATTCCGCACAGGTCTCAACGATAATCCGCACGCCCTCCTCCCGGGGAAAGCCAAAGATCCCCGTCGAGATCGCCGGCACGGCCAGCCAGCGGAACCCTTGTGTGTCGGCCTGCTCGAGCACGGCTCGCACGGCCTGGGCCAGTCGTTGGCGGTGCTCGGGGGTTAGCGGCTCCCCTTTTAACACACAAGGGCCCACCACATCCAGTATCTTGTCTGCCCGAAGCTTGCCGGCAGTGGTCGCCGCGACCTCGCCCGGCCGCAGCCCACCGGGGTTGCACTCGAGCCAGACCCGGCTCTCCCGGTTGATGTCCTCACCCCCGCGTGCTGCGAGCGCCCCAGCCACCCCACCGTCGTGCTTAAGCAGATAGTTGGCGGGGTTCACGAGAGCGCCGCGGCCGTTCCCGGCCTCGTCGCAGAGATCGCCTTGGTAGGCGCGGAGGAGGGGTCCGTCCGGGCGGGGCCGCCATTCGACCGCGCCGGGTATAGCCTGCGTGTAGAGCTCATCGAGACTGCCATAGTGCAGCAGGCTGATGTCGAGCACGGGGCTCGGGCCCGCCCCCGGGAGTCGCATTTCTCGCACCCGGTCGAGGGCCCAGTTGAGCGCGGCCGCGATAGCCCGGGGGGGTTGCCAAAGACCCCGCCCCCGACGGAGGTCAAGAAGACTGGCACGGGACGACGCGGCGCCGACCGCAAGTAGCGCCTCAGCGCAAACAGCAGGGTGGCTTCGTACAGAGCTTCCAGCACGAGCCGGGCCAGCGGGTACCAGTCACCCACGCTGCAGTCATTCGGACCCACGGCGTACGTAAGGCCTAGCGCAGAACACAGCGCCTGGTGCACGAACTGCCGGGGGGCGGCGGCGCGCGGCGTGGGCAGCCAGAAGGTGTCCCCCTGGCGCGACGCGAACGGCACCTCGGCCCCTTCGACGAAGCCCAGGCACAATTTGTCCCGGAGCTCTTGCAGCTGGACGTCCGTGTATTGCAGCAGGTGCTGCCCGATGAGCTCCATGTCTTCGCGGCCGCAGGACACGTAGCCGTTCCGCACTCGCAGGAAGCCCTTGCCGTCCTTAATCCGGTCCTGCAGTTGGCCCCGGAGGTGCTCGCGGACGCCCGAGAGGTTATCGGTCGGGTCGGTGCGGTACTGCCGGTAGAAGAGGGCCGGCGCGGTGGCCAGCACACAGTCGGGCCCCTGCGTGTGGTCCGAATAGTAGCAGGTGATGCCCCTGTCAGGTGCATGCTGGGGGGAGGGTGCCTCCCGGCAGTTGAACTGTGACGCGACCTGAAAGACGGCGCCGTTGTGCCGTGGATCGCAATGCTCGTTAAAGGCCGAGCGAGTCACGCGGTGAGTCACTGACACGGGCGTGCGCCCCCCGCCTGCCGTCCGCCCGCGGGCCTCGAGGACACTAGCCCTGAGCGCCCCTAGCGCCAGGACCTGGAATCTGCCCGCGGCGAACGTCCGGGCCGGCCGGCGCGGGACCTCGAAGCGCAGGTAGGTGTTGTCTGGCTTCGGGAGGACCTGGTACCACTGCTGGAGGTCGCCGGGCTCAGGTTTCTCAGAGCCCTGCTTCTTTTCCGCCAAGCCGAACAGCAGTTCAAACCAGCCGTCGCCAGTGGCCGAGGCCCCGTGCTCCGGGCGGCCGCCCCAGCCACTCCTGCGCTCGCCGGTGGCCGAGGGCCCGTGCTCCGGGCGGTCGCCCAAGCCACTCCTGCGCTTGCCGGTGGCCGGGGGCCCGTGCTCCAGGTGGTAGCCCAAGCCCCAGCTGCGCAGGTACCGCAGGTCCAGCATCATTCGCAGCAGCAGCGTCGGTGACTCGTGCCGACCAGCCAGCGCCCGGGAACTGGCCCAAGCGCGCCAGGAGGGCTCTCGCGGTGTGGCGTACAGCAGGTCCAGGAAGCAGACCAGGTAAGGAGGCAGCGCGCTCCGGCGCAAGGCCTGGGCCTCAGGTGTGTCAGCGTTAAAGGAGAAGCGAGCCGCCCGGTCTTGGCCCAAGGGGACGCACCACAGCTCGGCAGTGGGCATTTGTTAGACCACGGGGGGAGGCCCAGGCGGCGAAGCAGGGAGAGGGGAGAGGGGAGGGGGGGGGAGTCCTCGAGGGGAAGAGAAGGGGGGGAGCTGCCTCCGACGACCGCGAGCCAGCGCGGGGGTGGGAGGGGGCGCGCCCCCTGTCCGGGGCACCCGGCGACCCGGGGTCCTCGCAGCGCGTCCGGTGTGTGCTGGGCAAGCCCCTCGTGTTCCTCTGCCCTCGGGACCGCCCCCTCTCCGAATCCGCCCTGGCTGCAAGTCCGCCGGTGCCCTGTGCACGCGGCAGCCGAGGCTCGCCCCCTGGGGCACACAAGCTGTGCAGCCTACTCTAGGCACCCAGAGACCACTAGAGGGAAGAGGGAGAGAAGGCGTGCAGCCTGTCGTCGCTGCCCTGCTCTTGCCTGCACCCAAAGCTAAACAAGCTAATAAGCGCCGGCGGTACCGGAGAGTGTAAGCTAGTCAGACGGACCTAGAAGTTTACTGGGCCGGTCTGTGCACTGCTGGCATGCCAAGCTTAGTCAGTCATTTAATCAAACCAAAGACAAGTAACAGCTGGTTCCGGTAGGCTAGCCCCTACCGACTAACTAACTTCAGCACTGTCCAGGCCGGCGGCTAGGCCGAATCGTCCACTTCCGCCTGCAGCATGGCGCGGATGCGAGCACGGATCCGCGCGATTCCTTGCAGCACTTGTAGGCGTTCGTCGGCGGAGTCGGGAAGATGGCTGTCGCTGACGCCCGCGTTGCTCAGCGCTTGCCCCAGGATAGCCCGTACGTAGCCCGGTCCCTCCCTAGGTAGCCCCTGCTGCGCATAGCTCGCAATCGACGCTGGGCTTGGCTGAGTCGCACAGAAAGCGGAAGATTTCCTGGGCGTCAATGAACAGCGTGTCCATGGCGGCAGAGCTTGCATTCTGTTGGTCAGGCATCGGTACGAGTAGGCCGCGAGTAGCCGGAGCTAGGTCGTCGTGGGTTGAGACACGCAGGTATTGTGAGCCGGTCGGGGCGAGCCTGGCCAGAGCGCGCCCCCCCAGCGCGCGCCCACCCAGCGCGCGCGTGCGCCCGGCCGGCGCGCTTTGGCCAGCGCGCGCGTGCTCATGTCACGCGTGTTCCACCGGCGCGCGCGTGCCCGTGTCTGGTGTAAGGGGGGGCGCCCCCCTGCCAGGGGCGCCCCCGCGCGCCGGGGCCAAGCGGCTCCCCCCCCTGTACGCCCGGCCGGGGCACGCGCTGCCACACGCGTGGGGGGGGGGGAGAGGCGTGCCCCCCCCACCCCGTCGGAGGCGCCGGGCGCGCGCCAGACCTGCACTCAAGAGGGGACGCGCTCCCCCCCCAGCGCGCGGCACGAAAACGCGTGGCACGAGCACGCCCGTGTTGGTCGGCGCGCGCCCACTCAGCGCGCGCTGGCCAAGAGCGCGTTGGTGAGGCTCGCCCCGACCGGCTCACACTACCTGCGTCTCGCAACCCACGACGACCTAGCTCCTGCTACTCGCGGCCTACTCGTCGCGATGCCTGAGCAACAGAATGTAAGCTCCGCTGCCGTGAATACGCTGTTCATTGACGCCCAGGAGATCCTCCGCTTTCTGTGCGACTCGGCCAAGCCCAGCGTCGATGCGAGCTATGCGCAGTAGGGGCTGCCCAGGCAGGGACCGGGCTACGTACGGGCTATCCTGGGGCAAGCGCTGAGGCACGCGGGCGTCAGCGACAGCCACCTTCCCGACTCTGCCGACGAACGCCTACAAGTGCTGCAAGGAATCGCGCGGATCCGTGCTCGCATCCGCGCCATGCTGCTGGCGGAGGTGGACTATTCGGCCTAGCCGCCGGCCTGGACAGTGCTAAAGTTAGTTGTTCGGTAGGAGCTAGCCTATCGCAAACCAGCTGTCACTGTTGGCTTCATTAAATGACTGACTAAGCTTGGCCCGCCAGCCGTGTACCAACCGGCCCGGTCAACTTCGGCTAGGTCCGCCCGACTAGCTGACCCCCCCCCCCCCCGTTCTATGTCCGCCTGACTAGCTGACCCCCCCGGGTACCGGCGGTGCGGGTAGCCACGGCGGGCCACGCCGGCACGATGCCCGTGGCCCCCGCGGGCGCCTCCCCCTTCATCCCTCCTCGCCGGCCGGCCGACCAGGGGGGGGGGAAGGAGCTCCTCCCTAGGGGGACTTTCTCCCCTGTGCCGTGGGGAGGGGGGCCCGCGTGCGCACGCCTCGGGGCACGGGGGCGCCGCGTACGCCCCCCCCCCCCCCCCCGCCCGCCCCCCGCCTGCCCCGGCCCAGAAGCCCAGCTCGCCCGACACGCAGCAGCACCCCGCGAACCCATTCAGCCCGGCGCTATGCACGGTACCACGCGCGCCTATACCGTCCTGCACCCCCGGCAGCCCCCCGTCCAGCTGGTCTTCGCCGTCGAGGAGGAGCCCGGGGCCCCGTGCGCGGAACTCCGTGACGGCTGGCGTCGCTTGCTGGACTACGTGTGCGACCCCGCCCACTGCTTTCCTGCCCACCCCTGGGCCCAAGAGGCGCGTGCTCGCCCAGCCAGACTTCCTGGCGCACTGTGCCGAGCTGGACCGGCAGGAGGAGCAGGCCGCGTGCTACAGCGAGGGCCAGCTCCGGGAGCTGGCCCAGCGGGCCCCGGAGGTGCGCCTGCCGCTCCTGGACGGACCCTGGCGGAAGGGCGACTGGGATAGCCTCCGCGATGTCGTAGCCGCGCTCAGCGCCGCGACGGACCCTTACCAGCACCTGCAGGCGCAGCAGGACGCCGCGCTGCTGCACGAGCACGGCCTGGGGAGCCCGGGGGGCGGCGGCGACGAGACCTCGAGCCGCCGGTGGCTGCGCCTCCACCCCTACACCCAAGTGGTGCACACGGCGCGTGCAGTGCTGGCCTCGGAGCTGCTGGGTGGTGGGCAGAGTAGGCTGCGGGCCAGGGCTCGCAAGAAGCAAAAGGGCGAGGAGCGCGCGCGCGGCGTACTGGTGCCGGCGGCACTGGCGGAGCTAGCGGCCCGGGACGAGCCCGTTGTGCTGAACGTGCTGGCCCGCCAGCTGCTGCTGCGAGAGGCAGGGGACCTGCAGGCCGTGGTAGCGGAGCTGCGAGAGTCGACGCGCTGGCAGCCCAGGACGCTGGGCTGGTCGCTGCCGGCGGCCGGAAGCGGGGCGCTCGTGGCCAGCCAACGCTTCTGCTCCTGCCTGTACGTCGCGGCGACGGCGACGCAGGCCGCGGCCGCGGCCGGCAGCGTGGAGAGCCTGGGCGGCCTCCAGCAGCGCCAGGTGCTGCACTCGGTGCTGGACACGCTGCGGGCCCTGCAGGACCAGCTGCTGGGCTGCGGCGCCGGCCTGGTGGCCAAGCAACGCTGGCTGTACGTGCTGTACCAATGGGCCAGGGTGTGGGAGAAGACCGGCCAGGCGCTGAGCGCGGCCGCCCTGGAGCTGTACCGCACGGCGCTAGAGGTCCTGCCGCTGGGGCTGGCCCCGGTGCTCCGGGCCCCGCACACGGCGGACAGGGGCGCGGCGCTGCTGCGGGTGGACCCCGTCAGCCGGGACCGTCGGCTGGCGGTGCTGCCCTTGTTGGGTTCCGGGCTGGGCAGACGGGGGGCCAGGTCTTCTGCTTTGCCGCCGACGCCCAGGGCGAGCTGCGACACCGGGCCTGCCCCCTGCGCCTGCTGGCCGACAGGGCGCGGGGGCGCCTGTACCTGCCCGTGCACTGCGCGCCCGGCACGAGGGACGTGACGACGCCGGGGGAGGCGGTGCAGGAGACCCGCCGGGCGCTGCAGGCCCTGGCTCGGTCGCACTGCGTGGACCCGGCGAGTTCGGACCTGTTGGCGAGCCTGCTTCCGAGCTTGGACGGGCCCGTGGGGCCACGGGGCCCGGCCGGCCAACGGCTGGCGCTGCTGCCTGACACGTTTGCCACCGGCGCGGAGGAGGATTGCTCGTTGACGGACTACCTGGTCTACCTAGGCACGACCCTCGCCGGCGGCACGGCGCACCTCGGCGGGGCCTGGCCGGGGCGCGCGGACGAGGTGATTGGCCCGGCCTGGTTCGTGGCGCAGCCGGCGCAGTCGGTGCGGACTTTGGCCGAGCAGCAGGCAATAGAGGAGCTGGCACACAGCCCCGTCGTCTGCGAGTGCTGGGCCGGCCGCGGCCGCTGCACCAAGTGGCTCCGGCGTTGGTGGGGGGAGTCCGGCGGGGAGCGCCTGCAACTCGTGGTCGACGCGCGGGCCGCGTGGGACCAGCTGCGGCCCGCCGACGCCACCGACCACACGGACCAGGGCCGGGCCCAGTTGTTTGTGCTGGCCGCGTACCTGGGGCCCCGGGCGGCGGCCGCCCCGGACCAGCCAGCCGGGGCGGAAACTCCCCGAGGGGACAAAGAAGACGAGTCGAAGTCAGAGGACGAGTCGGAGTCAGAGGAGGACGAGCCGGGGCCAGAGGACGAGCCGGAGCCAGCGGACGAGCAGGGTCAGAGGACGAGTCGGAGTCGGAGGACGAGCCGGACGAGGAAGCTCCCCCAGCAGGGGGCGAGCTCCCTGCGGGGGGAGGGCTGTAGTAAAGGGTCGGGGTCCCTGGAGCCAGAGAGAGAGAGAGAAAGCGCCAGGCAGGTTTTTTTAGCCGGTTCCTGCACGCTCGCGCGCTCTCTCTCTCTCTCCGTCTACCTGGCTGCAGGGGGCCCGCCTCTGCGTGCTCAGTACAAGCGAATTAAGGCCAGGGGGAAGGGCTCTTCTGCTCCCCCCCTCACTCTCCCGCTCTCCCCCCTAGCCTATCCGCCAGGGAGCAGGAGGCCAAGGTAGTTGTCGCGCTTATTGTTCCTGCTAGGTAAAGAGATACCACTAACTTATTCTCCCGCCGGCGGATTTTGGACATGGCCCAGAGCCAAAGCGCTAGGTGGAGGGCGAGGACGGCTCGGTACGCCCCAGGCGGCCGCGCAAGGCGACGCCCGTTACCAGTGCCACCTTGGGCTCTGCTACGCGCAAGGCGCGGGTGTGGCCCAGGACTTGGCCCTAGCAGCGCAGTGGTATACGCGGGCAGCTGAGCAGTGCCATGCGGGCGCTCAGTCCCTGCTCGGTGCTTGTTACAGAAGGGGCCAGGGCGTGACACAAGACACTGCCAAGGCCATGGAGTGGTACAGACGAGCGGCTGCACAGCACAACACCAGCGCCCTGCGGAAGCTGGGCGTACTGTATTATTTTGGCGACGACGGGGTGGCCAGGGACCTTGTCACGGCCAAGGACTTGTTCACGCGAGCGGCCGCGCAGGGCGACGCCAGCTCTCTGTGGTGGCTTGGTAGGAAGGACCTGCGCTAGAGCTAGCACTGGCTAGCTGCGCTGGTGTGTTGTACCTCGAGCGGCAGGACGCGGCTACTACTACGGGGTGGGTACCTCTATTGTACTCCTCTTCGCCAAGAGCGGCTGCGGCACACATCATCAGGGGGGGGGGGGGTACGCTTTTCCTCTGGTCCGCCGGCGGACAACGGCGGACCCCTCTCTCTCTCCTGCTCGCTCGGGCTCTGGCCTTCGCGGGATCTCGTCGCCCCAAGGGGGGCAAGGCGGGGGAAGCCAAGCCAGTGTAAAGAAAGGAATTCTTTTTATTAAAGCCAGACGTGCTTAAGCTACGGCAAGCGTGCAAGAAAGAAAATCCTCGACAAAAAGCCAGACGCTCTGACGCTTGGCAGGGAGAACTAGCAGGTGCCAGGACGGGTTTTTCCCCCGGGCCTTGGTCCGCCGCACGTGCTGTCCCTGCCCCGAACCTAGGCAGGCTGCAGGAGGCGGGCCGGGGGGGGGGGGGGGGAGGGGGGGCGCCGGACACGCGGCAGGGCGGAGGTCGCCGCCCCCCCCCCCCGCCCCCCCCCCCCCGCCCTTCGCCCCGTGCCAGCGGGCCCGCTGGCACGGCCCCCCCTCCGTACGCTTCCCCCCCCCCCCCCCACCCGGGCCTGCCCGGCCGTGGGCCAGCGCGGCCGGGGGTCAGAACGGCGTCGGCGACCGCACGGAGTCGCGGTCGGAGGCACAAAGGATGCTGCCGAAGTGGGAAGTTCTGCTAGCCGGGCTAGGGCTGCCCGACACGGTCCCCGCCCTAGCGTCTGTGCTGTACGGGCCGCTCGCGCTGTTGCTGTTGTGGTACCTAGCCTGCTCGCTCCTGGGCGCGGTGGAGAACGCCCAGCACCAGCTGGCCCGGGACCAGGAGGCCGAGCGGTCGCGGTGTGAGCTGGAACGCCTGCTCGGGCTCAGTGCGCGCCTGGAACGGCACAGACAGCACTTGCGGCAAGGGCTAGCGTGCCTCCGGGAGGTGCTCAACACACTGGACCAGGCCCAAAGAAGCCTAGCCGAAGTCCGCGCGGGTTTGGAGTCACTGTGTCCGTCCGCCGGTGGCCAGCCAGGGCACGGGGGTCAGCCGGGGCACTTGCCGTGCCTGCACGAGCAGGCTCACTGGCAGGCAGAAGAAGACGAAGGCTCTGACTAGCCACCCACCGTAGCGCTGGCGGCCGGGGGGAGAACCTAGCCCCCCCCCCCCCCCCGTGCTGGCGGCAGGGGGGCGCCGGAGGAGGTCTGTGTCCGAGAGAGAGAGAGAGAGAGCAGCTTTTTTATCTACCTGAGCACGCAGGGGGGGGGGGGGGGAGGAAGCCGCCTGCCCCCCGAGCCCCGGAGAAGGGGGAGTCCCCGTGCCCGGCCGCCCGCTCGGAACGGGCCGGGCTGGGGGGGGGGGGGCTACCGGGCGGGCGCGGGCCGTGTGCAGACAAAGTCAATGACGTAGCAGGCGGCCAGCAGGCTGCAGACCATGTGGCGCCGGGTGGGGTCCTGCGTGGCCAGATCACGCGCTAACTCCGCCAGGGCCGAGGAGGCATCATCGTCCCCGGGCGGGTGCTCGGGGACCGGCTGCAGCCCCCCCACGGCGCGCCCGGACGGGTGCTCGGCGACCGGCGGCAGCCCCCCCGCGGCGCGCCCGGACGGGTGCTCGGCGACCGGCGGCAGCCACGCCGCGACGCCCAACGGTTCCTGGACGGCGGCGCGGGGCTGGGCGGCGCGCTGCCGGGCGGCCCTGGCTTCTAGTGCTTGGAACTCCGGGCGCCAGCGAATAAAGAGTTCGGAGTAGAGCCACAGCTGCGCGTCCGTGGGCCCGCCGGCCTGGCCGGGCCGCAGCGCCTGCCACCACTGCTTGCGCTCGGCGGCCGCGGCCTCGCCCGCCGACCCCGGGTGCAGCATTTCGTAGGCCGCCGTCCAGGCGCCCAACGCCCGCCCACGCGCTCGTCCACCAGGTCCCCCCCCGCGTCCAACAACCACACCTCCCGGACGGGCCGGTAGGACTGCAGGCACGCCCGCAGCAGCTGGCGCAGCGCCCGGCCGGCCCCCCGGTCCGCCGCCCGGCCGGGGCTCGCAAACACTAGGAGCTCTGTGCCCTGCGCGTGGGACAAGGCCTCCGATTCTTCCAGCAGGGTTTGGTACTTGAAGTCGGGCCGGGCGAGCGCCTCCTCCGCGGCCTGCTTCCCCCCGGTGCCCCGGTGGTAGCAGGCCCGCAAAGTCGTGGGTCAGGGCGTGGACCAGCTCCGCGTGGGTGTGGGGCTTGAGGCGCAGCGTGCCCGGCAGGCCCGGCGCCGCGCCCGCCAGCACAAAGCCCAGGTACTGGACTAGAGCCTCCGGCCCCAGGCCGCCGCGCACACAGACCCCCTCGCGCGTGTAGCAGCCCCTGGCGAGCGCGGCCCGGTACTCGGCTAGCTCGTAGCCCGCCGCCAGGACCACCCAACGCCCCGCTAGCTCGCCGGCCCGCTCGGGCTGGCTGCGTTTGGTCGCCGCGAAGCCCAGGGCCATGGCCGTATCACCGCCGCCGCCTGCGCCTACCACCACGCGGGTGGGGGCCGCAGCGGGGGCTACGCCGGCCGGAGGCACAGCGGACTGCGGCGCGAGCCCGCCCATCGGGGTGCGGAGCCGCGGTCAAATGTCTGCGCTACCGTACTTGGCCGGCGGGCGGGGCCGGGGCGGGGCCGGGGGGGCGGCGGTGGCCAGAGGGAGGGACACGCTCTCTCGGGCGGCGGGGGGGGGGGGGGGGGGGGAGAAGGAAGGGGGGAGGGAAGGCCCCGTCCCCTTGGACCAGGAGGGGAGCCAGGAAGAGAGAGGGGGAGGGGCGGGGTGCGGCTGGCGGAGGGCCGTCAGGCCAGTGTGTGGCTGACGCACCCCGGTGGTTGCGGCAGAAAGAGCGCCGCGGATGGAGGGCCAGACCTCCCCGGCCAGCGCGGCCACGGCGGACGGACCCCCGCCGCTGGAGGATCGAGACGCCGATATCATGGCGGAGCTCTGTGAAATGCTAGACGTGGAACTGGGTGGGGCCGGGCGGAGCGCGGATCCCTGGGGGAGAGACGTGCCCCCCCCCCCCGGGCACCCGCCCAGGCGCAGGCCGAGCCGCCCCGCGTGCCGATGAGGCAGGCCGACGCAGATACTCGGGCGGGCGCCGAGCTCCTGCCAGTGCCCACGCAGGCCGAGCCGCCCCGAGCGTGGGCGGAGGAGGCCGAGCCACTCCCCGCGCAGGCGGAGGAGCCCGAGCCCCCCCGAGCGTGGGCGGAAGCTGAGCCACTCCCTGCGCAGGCGGAGGAGCCCGAGCCCCCCCGAGCGTGGGCGGAGGAGGCCGAGCCCTCTCCTGCGCAGGCGGACACCGGGCCGTCCCCTGCCCCGGTGCCAGCGCAGGCGGCGTGGCTGGGGGGAGGGCCGCGCCGGCAGCTGCAGACGGAGACCGACTGGGCCTGGTGGAACGAGGTGCACGCCAGCAAGCACGGGGGCTCGTTGCTGCGCTATGACACGGACAGCGCGCGGGTGGTGTTCCGCCACGGCGAGACGCCCTCCCGCGGCGCCGAGGCCGA